>JANHQD010002389.1:0-32614 GCA_024721195.1 Marasmius sp. AFHP31
CTACGCCGTGAGAGAACCTTCTGATTTTTCAGCCTAAAGGATGTATCCTCGTCTTATGCGAAGCAATGGGAGACGCTGGCGGGACTGCCTTCTCTAGGACACCTGACTTCTTCCTACGGACAGACTTCTTCGGGAGGGATGATGTACAACCTATTCGCTGATAAGCTGCTCAAAACCAACCTCATCAACGAAAGAGTGCGTTATCTCCGGCTGTTACCTCTATGTTGATGCCTAAACTACCTTTGGTTTAGGTGTACGACGCGCAAAGCAATTATCACTCAAATCAAGCTCGTGAGTCGTATTGAATCTCCACGTGCGTCCGGCCTTGACCGCTCGATAGGGAACACATTCGGTCAGCCTTTCGACACTCGCTTCCCAACAACGGCAAAATCCCGTACGTCCTCCCCGAGCGTTCAACCTTCGCAAAACACCTCAAAATCATTGCTCTTAGACTGGACGTTATTTACGGCGGGAACCACGAGCAGCACGACCATACGCGACTTCCTCGTCAAAATGGTGTACGACAAGGCCGGGGATCAGAAAACGCTGGGTATGTTTCCAACAACGTACCACGTTTCATCTGGAGAGGTGATATCTGGCAATGGAAGGTAGGTTCTAACTGTAAGATATTCCATCTTCCTCACTCACCTGATCACCCGACTATCTGTCCAGTCCTGCGCAGGGTGCTATGTTTGCGCTGCTTGCCTTGAAGTAAGTGGTTACACTCCTCCAACTTCGGCAGGCGTTGACCTCCGGTTCCTCGCAGGCTCGACAGCAAGATACCAGGGTTAGTTGCCGATCTGTCTACTCACAAACGCAATACCAGTGTGATCGTCGGCGTTGCAGTCGGTGTCTTTGCCTTTGTCTGTCTTTTGTTGGCTGCGTTTATCTTCTGGCGCAAACAAAAGTCGAAACGGCCCAAGGATATCACACTTTCGACACCCACCCAACCTCTTAGCGAAATTACCCCTTTCACCCAAGGATACGATTTCGACCACTCGAACTCGAAGGCAGGAGGCGTCCTCTATTTCCACGAGCAAGGACGAAACAGTAGTCAGTTCTGGTCGTCTTCGAAAGAATCACCAACTGCGACTACGCCAACGCTCACTTCGCCTGCGAGCAGTGTCAGTAGGAGACTTCCTATTCCGCCAGTAGCCTCCTCAAACCAAGCAGCAAACTACCACCATTCGTCGAACAATCCAAGTGGTCACCGGCCCCAGCCCCGATCCCAGACTGGCGACATAACACCTCTGCTACCCTTGAGACCAGGGGGCGCGGACCCGAGGCAGTCTCTATATCCGTCCGAGAGTAATAGGACTCCGTCGTTATTCTCCACAGGGCAAGAAGATGATCGAGAAGATGGGGAAGCTCACCTGCTCCGTACCGATATAGCCACATTGAGACTCGAGCTGCAGAATATGCGTGCCCTCAGGGGTTACGAGCCGCCTCCATCGTATTCATAGCGTTTTACGATGGCCTACTTTTATTTATGGACTTTACATTGTACGACTCACCAACCGGAAGGGGATCACTATCGATCTTAGGGGAGTTGCGTCGTCTCTTCGTGCCCCCATCTCACTGTCGTACCCATGCGCTCTCTGAACGCAAAATCATAAGCTCCGTCGCGGGTCTCGTTACGGCGATTCTGAAACCCCCGAATATAAGACTGGAGCACCATTGTGAGTTTGCCGGTACCTTCATTGTCTTGAGCTGGTTACAGATATCATCAACGTTTCATTCAAGAACAAGATTATTGCTACATCGCTCGAGTCGAAGTTACTCATGCCATCCATACCGTTATTCACAATCCAAGTCCGAGAAGCTGGCCGTATCACTCGATTCACTTGATTACAGACACTGGGAGTAGTAAGCTGTAGGAGTGGTCATTAGCGTCGAAGACACTCTTCTAGTGGAAACCCACTCACGATTGATGACCGTGCACTTGTAGGGGGAAACGCTGCAAAAGAGAAACAAGGTCCCAGATATCAGAATTCGGGTAACGAAATCAAGCGATGGAAAGTACGAACCATCCGGTAGGCCCTGTCCAGCCCGTGCCTCCACATTGGCCGTACTGGGCAACAGTTCCGGCAGAGCCTGTGTTTGTAGGTGGGGGAGCCGCGGTTGTGCCAGGTGACCCGCCAGTGGTGGTGGCTGGGGGGTTTGACGGGGGCTGAGGGGAGAGGTTCAGCTTGGAACGGGGAGCAAAGCATGGTATACTCACGTTGCTAGACCCAGAGGAACCGTACACAGCGGGTCCAGGGATGATGTAGGTCGTCTGGCTCATGGCTTCCGAGGTGTAGAGGTTGATGTTTACTAAGAGTGTGGTACAAAGGTTGATCAGTAAATTCAAAGAGACGAGCAAGAGGTCCACATACCACCAGGGTCAGAGTTACTGTACGCGCCAGGTAATGAGACCAGGATGGAAGATGGAGGTGCTTGACTACCGCCACCAGTGACTTGCAATTGCGCACATTCGGGGTAGAATTGCTAAGGGAGGAAAAAGTCTTTTAGACGAATGTTGATCGATCGGACGCGATTAGGCTCACCGCAGGCATGGAGTGAAGGGCAATCGTCTCGAATCTGATCAGGTACGGGCCAGCGGGGATGGTGGAAGGAATTGTGGTGGTCCACGACGAGTTGTTGTCGATCATCTGGCCGGAACCCCATTTACCGTTTCCTACTGTTCCAGAGATAAGTCCGACTTGGTCAATCTTGAACTATACAAGACAGTGAGCGAGATGTGATTTTGACCGGGAGATAGTGCTCCGTCGAACATACCCATTTGGCAGATTTCGCATTGAAACCGTCGCAGCTCGAGCCTCCGCATGAAGCCATGTAGGCAATCTGGTACCAGATTGGTACGGAATTAGCTAGTCACTAGCCTGATGCAGTCAACGTTCACTGACCATAGGACCTTGTGGGTGAGGCCAGACTTGGTTCCAGTACGCGGTAATCTTGGATCCAGCAGCGATTGTGGCCGTCTTCTGGCCGGTTGGGCTCGACCCATCGTCGTTGCACGCAATGGTTGCATCACCGGCATTCGTGATTGGGTTGCTGGCAAGACAGGAGTTTGGGTCGGACCTCGAAAAAGACCGCGGAACTGATACTTACTACGAAGACCAGGGACGGATGATGGAAGATTGACCGGTAGGAGTGTCGTAGGGGTGCCATCCGTCGTAGACAGTTCCACCGATGCCGATGGAGAGGACACCACCGTGCGCGAGAACCTTGGGTAGGGAGATCAAGGCAAGACTGAGGAGGTTGAACAACATGATGCGGTGGATCCTCCGAGTCAGACGAGTCGTCGAGTCGAGTCGAGAGCACTGAGGAATGATCTTCAACAAGGTCTGTCATTTTATACATGGAGAAGGAACGGAGGCCGCACGAATTGATGGATCTCACTAAAGAAGGAGACCATGATGATACTGATAGCTCTGAAGATAGACTCACCACCAGTTGCCATGTAACCTGTAACTTAGTACTTGAACAAGCATTCTGCCTTCCCTCCACCCTCTTTGTTCACGAAAAAGTGATTGCGACTATGCGACGCCACCCTCAGAGTGCCAGACTCGATAATCCGTGGTTGAACTAGACTTTTCGACATTACAGTGCTCAAGAGTGGCTAAAATTCTCAGAAAGTTCGGAGAGGGAGCAATAGCGTGTGACCAACAAAAGTGACAAAGAGCGTCGACGCATACAAAACGGTGTCAAGAATAGGCCTGTGCCTTTCCATAACCCAGTTTGGCTGCACGGAACGGTGAATGTTCGCGACGTTGAAAGATGGCCGACGCGGACGAGAGATCGATGATGTGAATCCGATCAAAACCCCTGAAAGAGCACGTGGCGAGGGAGAACACCGAGGAGTTTGCCCCTATTTAAAACTTGACCTTGCTCACTTGGATCTTGACTGCAAAGACTGGACACGACGTTACTCTCAACTCAAACAACGCAAGTCCAGCGGGACTAACGCAGAGCACAGCGCATGACAGCAGATTCAGTCTTCCTTCACTCACGGACTCGGACTCACCTTAGTCGGCCTAACACACATACTCGAGTACCGCTCACTCGATCAATTCGTGCGCTCTCCGAGCAAAGGTTTCTTGACGTCGCTATGGTCTTCGGGGCCCTCCCGAACGGTAGTTCAAGTCAGTTACACAAAGCACCAATAATTCATTAAGAACAGAATTAATGCTACATCACTCGAGTCGAACCCACTCATGCCTATATACCATTACACATAACCCAAATACGAGAAACAGGCCACATCACTTGCCGTACACAGCAGGTCCAGGGATAACGTAGGTCTTCTGGTTCATTGCTTCCTGGGTATAGAGGTTGATATTCACTAAGAGTGTAGTACAAATGTTCATCAGTGATTTCACAGAGACACGTACGGGATCCACGTACCACCAGGATCAGTGTTCTTGTACGCGCCAGGGAATGACACCAAGATGGAGGAAGAAGGTGCTTGACTACCGCCACCAGTGACTTGCAATTGGGCGCATTCGGGGTAGAATTGCTGGAACGAGAAGGAAGAAGCCTCGTCAGAGTAATGTCAATTGACCGGACTCGACCAGACTCACCGCGGGCATGGAGTGAAGGGCAATCGTCTCGAATCTGATCAGGTATGAGCCAGCGGGGATGGTGGAAGGAATCGTGGTGGTCCACGACGAGTTGTTGTCGATCATCTGGCCGGAACCCCATTTCCCGTTTCCTACGGTTCCAGAGATGAGTCCGACTTGGTCAATCTTGAACTATACGTGATGGCGGGGATGATGAGACGCTAACCGGAAAGTAATGTTCTGAGAAACGTACCCATTTGGCAGATTTCGCATTAAAACCATTGCAGGTCGAGCCTCCGCATGAAGCCATGTAGGCGAGCTGGTGACAGACAGAGGCGTAGTTAGTTACCATTTGGTTTGGTGCAGTCGGCGCTCACTGACCATAGGACCTTGTGGATGAGGCCAGACCTGGTTCCAGTACGCGGTTATCTTAGATCCAGCTGCGATCGTGGCCGTCTTCTGGCTTGCCGGGCTCGTTCCATCGTCATTACACGCAAGGGTGGAAGCACCGGCGTCCGTGATTGGATCACTGAAAAAACGGAAGCTTGAGCTGAGCCTGAGAGGTCTGTAAAGCCGCTACTTACTACGTGGACCAGGGACGGATGATAGAAGATTGATTGGAAGGAGAGTCGTAGGGGTGCCATCCGTCGTAGATGGTTCCGCCGATGCCGATAGAGACGACACCACCGTGGGCGAGGACCGTGGGTAAGGAGATTAAGGCAAGACTGAGAAGGTTGAACAACATGATGCGTTGGATCCTCCGAGTCAGACGAGTCGTCGAGTCGGGTCGAGAGCACTGAGGAATGATCTTGCGAGATCTACTCATTTATACATGAAGAAAGGAGCGGAGACCGCATGAATTAGTGATTTTCATTCAAAAGGCGATTATATTGATGTTTGTGGGAGATAGGCTCACCGGTAGTTGCAATGTTATTATGTAGGTACTTGGACAAGCATTGTACCTTCCCTCCGCCCGTTTCCGTTCGTGAACAGGTAGTCAAGTGTTTAATGAGGATACAGCCTGATACAACGCCTTTCTGACGAGTGCTATACTTGTGTAATCCGTGGTGAGACTAGACTTTTCGACGACGGGTCCTCCAGGGTGGCTAAAATTCTTTGAAAGTTCGGAGAGGGATCAATAACGTATGACCAACAAATGTCACACAAGGACGCCGACGCATACAAAACGTCGACAAAAATAGGCCGATGCCTTTCCATAACTCAATTAGGTTGCATGGGACGGGGAATGTTCGCGATGTTGGGAGATGGCCGATGAGATCGATATGTATCCATTGAATTGACAGGATATATGTCGGGAACGCCTGGAAATCTGTATGCAGAACAACCTCTCGAGTTTCGGCGTGGTTGATGAACTATACAATTCAAGAACCTCGTTTGTCGCGGTGAGAATGACGTCCAACGGATCCTCCATCTTTTCCCATTCATGACATGCTCTCTGCCATGCTTCCAAGCAGGCTTTCTCGCACTTGAAACAGGTACGTCTGTTCTTCCTCAGCCTTCTTCAATGCTGCACGAGCCAGGTCGAGGTTCTGCGCAAGGCTCAGAGAACCGCGGATACATTAGATTGGCAGGGACTGGGAACTTACAGGGGGTAATCCCTGGAACACTTTCAGCTTTGCTCTTTTCTGACGGATCCTTTCTTCGGTCTCCTTGTTGCGATCTTGTTGTGCGGACAAATCTGATACCGTTACAGGTGGATCTTCAAGTTTGATGTTCTCGAGCTCGCGCTTGTATTCTCTAGCTTTCTTCAGCAAAGCCTGCCGTTTACGTTCGAGCAGTTCGGGCGAATCTTCGTCTGACATGAGAGCTTCGTCGAAGTGGAGTTTCCAGCTACCTTGAGTTATCGTGAAGTCCAACGTGTGTAAAACCATCAAAGGAGCGTACCCGTTCAAAAGCCTTTGTTCATGCTCTACCATAGCCAAATGGGTCTCGAGCTCCTTGACAGCATACTCTGTACGGTATAGTGATTGCTTTAAGGTGAGTCTCTTAGAAGATAGGTTCGTAAGGGCACCCAAACACCTAGAAAACGTTGTTTTGATTCGTGTAAGAGCTGATAATCAACCAAACTCACCCAACAAACGATGGTTCTTTCAGCCCAAGGAGTTCTGCTGTCGTGACAAGTGCTTGTATGCGCCTTTCGACCTGCTCAGGCAACTCGAGTCGGTCCGCATACGCGAGAGAATCATCATGTGTATCCTGCATAGTAGAACCTTCGAAAAATTCGTCGCGTGATGATGCAATGGTCCTCATTGTAGCCATCGACGATGAGGTGGTGTCCACTGTCGACCGTGCAACGCGTTGCAGGGAGCCTCGGACCGCGCCGAAGACCGTGGAAGCGAAAGAGGGATCACGATTGCCCTGTTTCGCGTCGTCGACACGTCAACAAGGCCAAACAAAAGTTTGTTGATCACCTCCGTATTGCTAATGGCTCCGGCCAAGCTTGGACCAGTACCACCATCATCGTCGACCAACAACTTTGGTCCAACAGCTCCTCTATCGTTTTACTCGTGAATAACCTCAACTTGAAATACGAGTCACTTCGGAATGCGAGTTACCGTCAAGCGTTGGCACGCAGTGGCACAATGGCGTTGGGATATAGGAACTGACGAGGCAGATGGTGATGAGGGCGACGTTTGTGGAATTTGTCGAGTGCCTTATGAAGGCTGCTGCCCGTCTTGCAAAGTTCCCGGTGATGATTGTCCTCTGAGTACGTCTACAGCCCTACCTCTTGCTGTTGACTTGCTTCTGACGCATCATTTTGCTCTAGTATGGGGCGAATGCAGTCATGTATTCCATATGCATTGCCTCTTGAAATGGATTGGAACCGCAGCTTCTAAGCAGCAATGCCCAATGGACCGGAGAACATGGGGTGCGTCTCCCTTGCCCCTCTATTACGCGTCGATTCACTGACACATTCACTTGTTCGCCAGTAACCGCCGAGAGAAAAGTAGCGCAGGCCCCGCCACCCTCATCATGAAACCAGAAGGCAGTCATCGATATGTATCTATACATCCTCATCTTGTATCTCTTCACAGTCCATCGCCCCTACTCCTACATATATCCACGGATTTACGATACCCTTACACCTTAATTTCATCACCGCCTTGGTTTTTGGCTCCAGTTGCTGTAGACTAATTGGTCACGTACCTGTAATTCTAACGTTCTTACTCTCAAAAGAATCCATATTCCTCGGGTTTGCCAACAGTTTCATGCTTCATATGTACACGAGAGGATGCCTGAGGGCGCCCAAAATAGTCGTACTGTACAAAGTTGGTATGTAAGAGACGCAGGAACTTCGGTTAGTAAAAAATGATATACTGTGGAAGGACAAAGGTGCAAACAAGGGTAGAAGACAACAACAAATATGCAGAGCGCAGGAAAGGGATTGGGTGTTGTACAAAGCACGGCATAAGACGTGCCAGCTGCAAAAGCCAGAAGCAATACATAGATGATATACTTAACTCTTAAACGAAGAACAGAAAACGAGATGTCCGGGGTGTCCAAGAGCCAAAAAACCGAGACACGACGGGAGGGGAGGATGCCTGTCGATGATACAAGTACAAGGGATGAATGAGGGGACTTGTTGAAAGAAAGAGGTTGGTATAGTTGATTCGATTCGACAGCTTTTTGAAGGTTGCGGCTTTCCTTGCGTGGTAAGCCAGTGGATAAATTATTCGCTCGATAGAAAAAGTTGATGTGAAAAGGGCC
Source organism: Marasmius sp. AFHP31 (assembly GCA_024721195.1). NCBI lineage: Eukaryota > Fungi > Basidiomycota > Agaricomycetes > Agaricales > Marasmiaceae > Marasmius > Marasmius sp. AFHP31. Next base: position 8,292 of record JANHQD010002389.1, read on the forward strand.
TCGGGACGAACAGCTGGTATCGCCCGGTTTTACTTGGTTTCTTCCTCCCAAAACTCAGCCTACTCCCTTCATCGTATTCACGCTTCAAAACCACCGCTGCTCTGCAACGACGCCATCCAGATCCTGGTCTTGTACAGCCTGAAGAGCTCCCTGACGAGCTCTCTGAAGTCGATCCTTTTCTCGGCAACGAAATAGAACGTCAACTTGCGTCGATCCCTGCGGAAGAAATGATTATTAGACCGAGGAAACCTCGAATGTAAGGACAGCACTCACCACTGATACTCTGCATCAACAACCTCCATCGGCAATTTCTTCGCCCTGACCTTGCTCTGGCACAACTGCAGTGCCTTATTCTCGTCCTGCATCTTCACAGCCAACTGCGTAATCTCTTGAGCTCCAGCCTTGCCAATAATCATCTTCGGAGTAATCTCCTTCTTCCCTCCAGGACCACTCGTAGGACTCATAGGTTGATCACCCCACTGAGACCCGAATTGTCCTGTCTGATGCTCCCTAGTCTCCAACCACCTCTCGACCTCGTTGACAGTGATACTATCATTGACCACTCGTCCGAGATCCCGACCACGGTCAGCCTCGACGATGACAAGGTCACCCACTTTGACGGGTTTCTCCCCAGCGTGACCGTTCATCTGGCCTTGCAAAATCGTAGCAGCCACTTGGTCGGTAAGGTAAAACAAATCCGTCCTCCCGGCCTTGAACTCGACGATGAAGAGAGGCCACGAAGACGGAACGGACGATAGAGGAAGACCCTTGCCCAGACCCTGCTCACCAGCATCCTGCTGATTGGAAGCCTGGCGGCTATGTTGACCGTGTTGACCGTGCTGTTGGTGGTGGTGTTGGGAAGGATGAGGATGTGGGTGTCCGTGCTGTTGCGGCTGCTGCTGCTGCTGAGGATGCCCAAAGTACGCTTGTTGCTGCTGTTGCGTCATGCCTTGGACGATCCCGCCGAGACCTGGACCTCTCGTGCCGGTGGGAGAGATAGGTGACGTTGGTCCGCCACCGATACCACCGCTCTGAGAAACGGCCCTAGCGCGAGCCGCATAGCTGCCCTCATTCGATGGCTGATTGTATTGCGGATGCGGCTGCTGGGACTGTTGAGTCGGGAAGAAATGTTGTTGCTGTTGTTGCTGCTGCTGCTGCTGCTGCTGAGGCTGTTGCGGGGGTTGACCCGGACTAACACCACGGTCGTCGCTGGGGGTACGTCCTCCAGAAGACCCATCACCACCGACGTTTAGATTCATCTGTCGGTAGCTGGACACAAGGTCATTGGCGCCAGGTGGGCTACGCGAAAGCGGCGCGTAGATAGGAAGAGACGAGGAAGCAGAGCCCGTCCCCGCTTGGTTCTGCGGAGTGTTCTGCTGGCTGTCCCTCTGACTTGGGCTAGATCCCTCGCGCTGGGATTGCAGGCCTTCAAGCCGACTGCTCAAGCTGAGCATCCCCATGCCCATCTCACCCCCTGGGCCGAGCAGATCTTCGTCCGACAACATGAGCCCACCAGCACCTGCTCCAACGGCGTTCCCACCGGAGCCTCCACCGTTGCTACCAAGAGCCATGCCCATAAGGCTGCCGTTGCTAGCGCCGCGAGTGGGGTCTTCATCATCCTGGAACGTATCGTCGTGGCCGCCAGCATCGAACCCAACCTGAACGCCTCTTCTGGGCTGAACGATACTGACACTATGGCGTCGACTTGACGTTCCACTTCCCATCCCACCGCCACCATACCCATATCCTGCTGCTCCTCCAGGCCCACCCCCAATAGTCCCATACATATTTCCATTCCCATTCCCACCAAGGTAGCTCCCACTTCCAACATTGCGAGTAAATCCAGCACCTCCTAGGCGAGAGACACCACCAGCAGAGGGCAGAATCTCGTCTCGATCCAGTCTGCCTTGCTGTTGGTTCCATAGCTGCCTGAACTGAGAAGATTCTTCGAGAAGAATCTGACCAACATCACGAACGAAAGGGGACTGATTTGATATGTCAGTGGGGTTTCTGCGCCATGTCCAAGTGTCAGCAAGTCACAATGTCAAAAACGAGCGAAAATAGACAGAACAGCATGATGGTCGTAACCGCGCGGACATGGGAAGTCTGGGCCAATCGAGAAGACAACTCACCTCGCAGGAGCTCTGATATCTCCCCATCGACTGCTGCCGAGTGTGCCCGGAATGTTCAGGGAATTGGAACCGCTCAATAGCCCCTCGTTCCAGCTAGCGTAAGTCGACCCGGTACCACCCTGATGACCGTAAGATGAGCCACCGATGGGCATCGGGACCGCTCTAGCTGTAGTCGTAGCGAGAGATTGAGACCTGCTCCTCGACCACTGATTCGCGAACTCTCTTCCACGGTTCATACTTGGCGACATTCCCATCCCACTGTTTCCAGAGTTATCCGTGAACCCTCTTCCAACGATATCGTAATCTCCCATATCATCTGAAGGAAAGTCTTCCGCCAGTTCGTCGTCTTCAAATGTGGAAGAGAAGGATCTGTCTCGCATTGCCGATGCGAAATAAGACGAAGATGTCGAATTGCGCGGTTGGGACGAGAACGATGCGCTACGGTTCGCTGAGGGCACTGGTATTGCTCGAGCTCCTCCATTTCCACCGCCCGATCCCGAAGTTGGACTCAAAAGTCTTCCTTGGTTGTTCCATGGACTTCGAGATGATGGGATGATGGGTGACGACAAGAACGGTTGATCTGAAGTTCGGGGTGGTTGCGACGCTGCACGTTCGCGATGAGATATTGGTGGAGGGCCCGTTTCCGTCGTGAATCTGTTCGGTCTGTCGTCGTTCGTGTTCGTGTTCCCACCAGAGCCTGGAAACCGGACCCCGAGTTTGTCGAGCTGGTCAAAGGTCGCCATATCGGATTGGATTGGTAAATTTTGGGTCGTAACTGACGTGAAGTTGAACTACAGAAAAACCTACAAAATAAAGGAGAATAATGAGAAAAGGCTAGGGAAACGACCTCGTACTAATGACGCACCAAAGGAAAACCAAACCGGATCTTCAGGGCTCTTGTTATCGAGAACTTGAGAAGAAATAGAGAAATCTAGAGTCTTTGATACAGTCTGTAGAGTAGAAATCTAGAGAGAAAAAGGAATCTATGAGGGAGAAGATGGAGGTTTGGGAGGAAGGATGAGGGGACACGAGTGCCCTGCTGACCCCGCAATTTACAGAGCATCACATGGCCCTGCCCAGCCCTGTTCGCCCCCTTCAAACAGCACCTGATGTCAAGTTCAAGTTCAAGCTAATTCTACTAGCTAGATCATGGGGAGTCTTTTTGTTCACGGCTCTCAATTCAGATTCTATTCTAGCCGACATCATGTGTTCGAGGATTGTTCACGGCTCCGTAGATGGGTGACTGTCTCGTGCGCGAAGCTCGACAGTGGGAGGTTGTGATGTGAAGGGTGATATCATTCATATCGGTATTCGGACGACGGGGATGCCAGGCTGAGGTTACACTCTGCGACAAAGTACAGATTCGGGATCCCTTGTGGGCCTCAACTTCCGTTTGGGTTTATATTCTCAGCACGGCCGTGGAAGATTCAGAACCGAGATGAAGGGCGCTGCGGACACCTTCCTTCGATTCAGTGCACGGTTTCCTACAGTACTTACCGTCAAGGGTATCAGCGAGAGTTCGCACTTCTCGTACCGTAACGGGCTCCTGTCCATGAGAAAACATCAATCAGAAGAAAGACTTCGAGGACTCGTGCCTCAGCTTCAGCACCCACCGTGAGTCATTTCGTAACAAATCTCTTGTGTCATCACGACAGGCGGCATCACAGTTTTAGAGGATTGAGGGATTTGACAAGCACTTACCTGGCTACAGCACCAGCACCACGGGCCAGCGGCTCGTGTCCGAGAGAGATTTTTTTTACCATCATGGGTTACGACGAGGAATTACTACAGGAGCGTCAGTGGCAGTAGACACAGGTAGACACCCAGCCATCCTTCCAGTCGAGTCCAGGGCAAAGCGAGGCTCGCTACTCGAACGCATGAGCACCGTCGGCAGAAAGCGCGGATCAGTGGCAATGTTTGCGTCGTTGACGACGGGAGCTAAGGATTGCGGGACAAGGGTGCGTGCCATTCCCGATCGTAGATCTATTCATTCACGCGGAGACTGCGTATAAAATTCATATACACGCTTGACATGCTGCAAAAACCCTTCATGTCCCCAAGTACTGAGCAGAGACAGGGTCACAACCTGGCTGACTGTCCCAGCTTGTAGGTTTGCTGTGGATGTCTGTTGACCAGATCGTGAGGATGCGGGAAGGATCAAATGAACGGTAACTCACAAACGTATCGACGGCATTGACCAGTGCCTCTGGTCCCGACACCCATCCGATTGACAATCCCGGCGCGATGATCTTCGATAATGTGTCATACCTCAGGACTTGCCCGACCTCGTCAAGCGAGTCCCGCTCAAGGCTGAAATACGAGGGGCACTCGGCGCGTTGTGAAGGAGAGGAAAGATAATAGTACGGGTCGTCTGTTGTGATGTTGTAGGGTAAGAACTCTGTCGAGGAGAATCACTGAGACGACGCGCGCACCTTCTAGGATGACGATGTCCCATCTCTTAGCAATCTTCAAGATTTCTATCCTTCGCTGACGAGAGGTCGTTGGGCCAACGCCAAATGGTATTGTATACAGCACCTGAGGGCGTGGTGTTGCACGGGTATCCGTCCATGCCTCAAGGATGGATTCAAGCTTGGATGGCACTATTCCGAGATCATCTACCGGGATCTCTGATCGAGGTGTCAGCAAGAGTAGACTCGGTACACAAGGAATGACTCGCCGACAACCTCCACCGGGTGCGTGTAGAAGATTGGTGTCTGATCGCTGCAGACTGGCGTTGAGACGCGTTTGAGTGTAAAGAATGAGCTCGAATGACGAACAGATGATTCTTCGAGTTGGAATCCACCAGCACTGGACCTCCAGGGTTGACAAGAGCCTGAATGGTCTGTATTTATAGGTCAGAGACGCGACTCAACGTCACATTGAACCCAAACGTACCTTTGACATCAGCTCTCTAGAGCCACAACCAATGCTGATCCTCCATCCTTCTCCGACCGCTTTCCTCCCGTGCACAAGTTCTTGTAGCTGCTCAAACCACGAAAGCAATCCATTTATCCCTGGAGTGGCGCCGTACTGAAGACCTTGGGAAAGGAGGGGCCCAGAAATAGGGACCGATATGTCCGAGTTCCCTGCGTCCCGAGAATCTCGAGCGGTGAAACTCAACTCCAAGAAGGGGAATGTCAAAACGTTTGGTTTCCCTGCCAACAGGGAAATCACGCCCGGGGTCTGTTCAAGGGGGAACAGAGCGTGAACTGGATAACAGAAAAAAATGATCAGTTCTTGAAACTCGGACGCAGGGGTGATCACTCACTGGCACTCGGTTTCCTCTGAACAGCATTCTCTGTCAAGAATTGACCATAGTAGGCTTCCGGTCGATAACGAATACCTTTGCCCTGGTCGGACGACACGCTGCCGTCTGTCGCATTCGTATCCAACTCAACTGGTAGACCGTCTTCGTGGGTTAGTTTTGATGGAAGTACATCGACCTAGATCATTGTTAGCTAGGCCAACAAGACGAACCACGTCGAGCTCACCGTGTTTTCTCCCATCTTGATGGTGGCAAAGATCCGATTGGTTTCTCATGTCCCTGGACCACTACTCTGAGCTCTCCGAGTCATATTGCGGAAATCGATGTCATACGGGTTGATATATAGGCCTGATAGCCCGTCCCACGCTGCCTTGTGCACCAAGTCATTGTCAAAACAGGGTTCACAATCGTGCAATCGCTCGCTGATCCACTGAGCTACGTGGAACGGGCTAGGTAGAGTAATTGAGATAGCCGCTGAGGTCCGAGGAGGATAATCAGAGCTGGGAGAGTTGAAAGGCCTGCAGCGTGTTCATCCGGCAGATGCCGTGGACTCAATTGCTCGTGTTTCTCACGGCAGGCGTCAGAATTCGTGCCACATCGTCATTCGTGCTGGTTCCTCAACCAAAGTTTGTGTTCCAATGCCCTCTGCCAAAACCCTGAGCCTTGAAGGAATTCGAAAAAAACAATATATGGCCAACGTGGGGATCGAACCCAAGACCTTCGCGTTATTAGCACGACGCTCTAACCAACTGAGCTAGTCGGCCAGTACTTTCATGGTGACTGTGCAATTCAGGATCCAGAATTATGGAGATGAACCAAAGGTAAGGATCTCCTGTGAGCTCACAGGGCCCTCTACTCATGCACTTGTATTATGCTTTCGATTACCATGAGTACGATGCGTCAATCCATTCAAGGCAGTCGGTGGAGATAGTCTAACGCACGCGAGCTCCATGAAGTCATGACTCTTCGCGTTGTGCCTGGTACGCGACCAATCCGCCTCCGTTTTTTGGTGACTTTCACTCACAGTCAACTTACGCTCGCACCGGTTTCCCTACCACATTAGTGTGGCGGACTCTCACCGAAAGAGAACTAAACGCTTGGATGGTTCTCAGCCAAAGAGACTCTTTCACACGTAATCTATGGATTTCCCCCCAAGCATTAGGTTTAAAATGCCCCCGTTTGCTTAGCTCCCAGTTCTCATCAAGAACCCCCTGTATCTCAATGGAAGTCCAAGACGGCATAAACGGCCACGCACAGAATGGCACTGCCTCTCTCAACGGCACTAACAGCAACCTCGACTACCAAGAGATCCCTGTCATCGATTGGCGTCTCTCCGAGACCGACAAGCCTCGCTTTTTGCGTGAGCTTCGAGATGCGATGATCAACATTGGCTTCCTCTATCTTGGCAATCACCCTGTTCCGAAGGACGTCGTCGATCGAGTCAAGGAGATGGCTCCCAAGTTCTTCAGCCTCCCTCCGGAATCCAAAGAGGCGCTTCATATGAAGAACTCGGCGCATTTCCATGGGTACCTCAAAGTCGACCCTTCAGTCACCAACGACAGAGGCTACGAGTACAACGATGTTCGGGAGCAATTCAACTATGGTGGCGATCATTATTACAAGTGGAAGGAAGGGGATCCCGAGCATCTGAAGTTACGTGGCGAAGCGCTGGTGAGAATGTCCCCTTACAGACTTGACGAGAAATACCGTACCTGACGACCACATATGTGTCTCTTTCCAGTGGCCTCCTGAAGAGGACCTTCCGGGTTTCCGTGAAGCTTTGCTGACCTACTACGACCACCTCGAGGACTTGAGCCTCAAATTTACAAGGCTGGTGTCCGAGGCGCTCGGCTTGGCCCCTGAAGCTCTCGACATTCTTTTCGGTGGGGAGCGACACCTGCTCCAGCCCAGGTGCAAGGTCATGAGATATCCGGGCTCTCGCGTGGAGGGAAAAGTGGGGATCGGCGTCGGGGCGCATGTGGATGGCAGCTTCCTGACTTACGTGGGTTTTCCAAAGTTTTTGTCCCCCGCACTCCATAGCTAACGCGAATCCTCGTCGGTATGATCGGGAATAGCTCCTACAAGTGACGGACCACAAGACGTTGCAGGTGAAGAACTTGTCCGGAGATTGGATCCCCGTCCCTCCGAAGGACGGTACTTTTGTGATCAATCTTGGGAAAAGTGGGTGCCGCTCATTCCTGCTGTTTACAAGATTGAACTCACCCCGTTTCTTGGATGTATAGCATTGGAGAAGGCGACCAGACGAGTACTCCCGGCGACTCCTCATCGTGTCCTGGCTCCTGTTGGTCCAACACGCTATTCGATTGGATTTTTCTCTAGCGTCGGATTCAATGTCAGGCTGGCTGAATCCAGTTTTGATTGTAGGCTGTCCGTTTCGTCTTGCCTCAACGAAGGTCGCTGATTAGGCTCTGTATATAGTCCCACAAGAAGTATTGGATATGAAGGCCGCCCGTGACAAGAGACTGGGTGTCTCTAGCGAGTGTGAGTATCCCTACTCCGAGGGGTGGTAATTGTTATTGACCTGGTCCTGCCACAGTCGCTTTCAGGGAGAAAGATCACGACCTCTCGGGGGATGTAGTGCTCTCCCGCAAACTCAGAAGCCATGCAGACGTCGCACAGAAGTTCTATCCCAAGTTATTCCCCCTGTATTATCCGAACGGTATGCCGGAGAAACCGATGACGGGAAGAAGGGAGTTGAAGTAGAGCGCGAGGATCGGTGCAACTCGATTTACGAGTATGTAAGCAAGTTTGTAGTACCTTGAGATATGTGTAAGATACCTCCTTTATTTGAAGAATAACGTTTGGACCTCGGTCCTGCCATCGTACTTACCTGCCCACAAGTGAAATTTAACTACTATATGTGGCTGGGCGGCTGCTGAAGTTCGCTGCTCCACGGCCCGTCGGTCCGGCAGCTTTGCTGTGGGCGCTTGTAAAAACCCAAGCCAAGAAAACACCGCTCTTGTTTGAGTCGTTACGCGACCTCGACGATGTGCGCAGTCAGACTCATTCAATCGAGGACGCTCATCCCCGAATTATCCTTACACCACGACCGCTACCATCACCCCCATGCCAGAAGACAATGGAATACCACTCAAGAAACGTAGACTGCAGAACGCTTGCGATGAATGTAAGAGGCGAAAAGGTGCGAGTTGCGAATAGCAATATGTTCATCGGATACTGACATAGCCCATAATATTTACCTAGTAAAATGTAGGTGAAATGGACATTGTGGTGCTCCAGAAAGTTTGACTTCGAAGCTTTGAAGGTGACAGTGCGAAAATGCCAGGAAATGTGTGCACTCTGTGTTTGTCGTTGAGGACAGAGTGCACGCATGTACATGCACTGCTGCGGAAGGTATCCCAATCATCTATCTGCTACATCAGCCACGCTCATAATTCACGTACAGAAGCGCGGCCCTCCTAAAGGGTAAGCTCAGCGTCGTCGCTGCACTCTCATTTACATTCTGAACTTTGGACTCCTACCCTGTATCACCAACTCTTTCAGCACCCCCCGAGGAACGAAAAGTATCCAATCCATCGCGAAGTCCATACTATCGACCTCAAAGCCGTATGTCATACCAGAGGAACAGGAAGACACGCTCAGTATCCTCAAAGAACTGGCCAGTCATGTCTTATATCTGGAGGAACAACTGGAGGCCTTCGGAAACCGGGAGCGTGAGCGGCAAACTTCAGCGATGAACTCGCCCGACTCTTCGGCAACGAATGTATCGCCCCGACCGATGGATACCTACTACACACCAGCTTACACACCTGCTCTTGTGGAGACCGAGAATGAGGGGCAGGATTCCGAGGATGAGGATGATTCACCCACCATGGATCTGGTGAAGGCGGTCGTGAAGCATCTGGCCATTAGCACTCCGACGTCTGCCCACCCACAAACGAGCCAACTCGCACAGTACTTTAGGGAACCCGATGAACCTGAGAGTAGTACCTCCGACGAGAAACTTTGGCCACGCGGGAATGAAATGGGGAGGCAGTCCGCGAAGGCAGTATCTACGCCGGCTCGCCCAAAGAGGAAGGAGTTTTGGGATATCCAATCAGTAAGCCTGCGGTTTTATCTCTTTTCAGACCCGGTTCCCAACTGTTTTTGCAGTGGCAGGTCGGAACAGGAATCCAAGGCCCTTTCAACCCATTGATGTACCACGGATACACATTTCCTCCGTATGACCTTCTTCCGACCTTGGTATCACTCTTCTTCACGAATGTTCATCCCTTGTTCCCTGTCCTTCACAAGCCTATCTTCGAGCAGGGGGTGAACGAGGGCTTACACCACAGAGACACATATTTTGCGAGTGTGCTGCTAGCGGTGTGTGCTTTGGGGTCAAAATATTCCTTTGATCCTCGAGTCCTCGAGGATGGTGATGGAATCGAAGGTCACCGGGACTCCAGCGACCAAAACAATGGTCGCACCAAGAAGTTGAGGATCAGTGCAGGGTGGAAGTGGTTCAGGCAGGTTAGGTTGATACGGACGGATTTTCAGACGAAAGCAACGTTGTACGAGTTGCAGATGTATTGCGTAAGTCCCTCTACTACTTTTTGCTTATCTATAAACCCTGTTGATCGCAACGAATAGCTCGCTATCTTTTTCCTCCAAGGTACCTCTCGCGCTGAAATGTGCTCTGGTTTGCTCGGCCTTGGAGTCAGACGCGCCCAGGATCTAGGAATTCACCGGAAATCATCGATTGACCTACTTCCGCCATCGACCTTGAATGCAAATTTATACCCCTCCGCGCAGTCACAGTTGTGGAGTCGAGCGTTTTGGGGATTAATCACCATCGATATGGCGGTGAGCCTGATCAGAGGTGCGCCGAGGGCAATGCATACGGATGAGTGAGTTCCATGCACCTCACCATTTTGTGTCCCCTGTCTCTGATCTGAGATCTTCCCTATTTCACAGCTTTGACCTTCCACTCCCGCTTGACTGCGACGACGAATATTGGGTATGGGAAAGACAAGGCGAAAGGGACGATGCAGCTCCCGACCAAGAGTTCAAGCAACCTGAGGACAAACCCAGTAGACTGAGCTACTGGGTGACATTCTTGAAGCTGCTGGACATCGTTTCATTCGCGCAGAAGACCCTGTACGCCGTTCGAAAAACCGACGTGTGGACCAGAATGGGGATGACTGAGACGGAATGGAACGAGAAGATTGTGGCTGAGCTCGATAGTGCATTAAATGCGTGGATTGACTCGGTTCCTACGCACCGTGAGTCCCCCTTCTATTAGGTGGCGTCTTGTCCTATCCATTCCGGCTGACCGCGCTTTTAACAGTGAAGTGGGACCCAAGTCGTATTCATTACCCTGGGTATAGCCCGGATAAATCGAATCGATTCTTCGAGCAATCAACAATTCTCTATGTGATCTATTACTGGGCTCAGATCATCATACACAAGCGATTCCTCTTTGCCAGCTCGGATCAGGCCGTATCACCTCCGCCCACCACCACCACCGAAGGATGGAGATTCCCCTCAATGGCTATCTGTACCAACGCAGCGAGGTCGGCTATCAGGCTCGTCGAAATAGCCCAGAGGAGAGAGTGTGAAACACGGGAGGCTCAATGTCGACCCCCGTTCGCCTTCGTAACGGTGAGTTTGTTTGTTATCGAATTTTTGTTACAATACGCACTAATTTCCCGCCTTTCTTCCGTTTCATATGCAGAGTACTATCGTTTCATCGGCGGTATGCCTTAGTTTTATCCGTGTTGAATCGAATTGACCTGTCAGCAGACCATCCTATTCGTCAACGTATGGCGGAATGGGAAGCTGAAGAATCAGTCCACTTCAAATGCGTTCCAGGATCTGGGCGATGTGTATAGGTGCTCTGAGATTTTGCGAAGGTGGGAACATGTGTATGTCTCGCGGATTACTTACCTTCGACACTGCCTAATAGCCTTCTAGATCCCAAATGTCTGGAAAATTCTATGACATATTCGATAGACTGCTTTCCTCGTGCGGCCCTCCTTCTTCGCCGTCGACGGGATCCTACTTTACTCGAGGAATCCGCCGAGGCCGAGACGAGAATGACGGCGAAGAAACCACAGATGGTGACTACAACTCGAGCGGGGAAGCATTGAACCCGAATTTGAGCAGGCTGATGGCAACGCACCCGCGTCCGGTTGCTGGGTCGAGACGCGCCTACAACTCGAATTTTGCAATCCCGAACACCCTCATTGCTGAGCCTCGAGAAGGGGAGGGTAGTGGTCCCGGCACACTCCGACAAGTGCACAGCTCCGGGGCCCAATCCTATGCGACTGGCCAATCTCAATCTCAACCTCCTCACATGGCTCAGGATCCTCAATATAATCAATTCTCCTTACCGATTGGCAGCGAAGAGCTGGGCAACCCGCTTTGTGATGCAGGTGAATATCGGGCCTTCTTTCAAGGCTACGACCAGGAAGGTTCAGAGGTCTTCTCGCACGCAAATCGCATCATAGACTCGCGTCCCCACGACCATGAAGCCCCGGACTGGTCTGGCGAGGGCGGGAACATGATGGATGCTGCGGGGTCGATAGATTCAACGGTCAGCAGTTCGCAAAATTCAAATCGCTCGAATGAGTTCAGGCTGGACGTTTTCCCCAGCGCTTTCGGAAATATCGGTACGTCGCTTCACGCAGGATATCTTCGCCTCGTGTCCGAGTGATATCTCAATCATGATCAGGTCCAGAAGTATCCACCTCCCCGTACGGAATACAAAGCCAAGTTCTAGGGAGTAGTTACCCTGTTAATGTGGAAGGCTCAGGGTATGTTTCGATCACTCTCATGAGCGACGAACTCGTAGTGACGTTTGCCCAGGCCTTGGTACGGATGGGACCAGCAGATGGCCGACTTAGATGAGGTCTTACGATCACAAGGTTTCGACTCGATCTCGTCGCAGTTCCAGCTGCCGTCGTAGCTTGTCCTGCTCCAGTCACTTTCAGGGGGAAAAACTATGAGCTCTCGGACCTCAGGCAAGGCAGTGCCTTTGCGGGAACTCAGAAGGCATCCAGACCGCACAGGATTCAAAACCAGTACGATATACCGGATCGGAAACCGACGAGGGAGTTGGAGTGGAGCGCACTTGGTGCGTATTAAGTATGTCGGTAAACCGTAGTACATTGAGTTGAATACACGCCTGGGACTTTTTTTGAGACCCTCATAGACTTGGTACTGGCAACGAACAAGATCTTAGTTACTGGGGCCAGTTTACAGTTCCATGTGCCGGTTTCCAGATCCGGTCTGACGCGGAGGGGCGGGAGTCGGCGCTTATACAGTAGAAGATGCAAGGAAACGCCAAGAAAACGCATCGCCGCTCTTGTTACGCGACGATGTGCTCAACTAGATGCATATTGAATTGGGAGCATCCACGCTCGAACCCCTACACACTCCTTTACCACGACCGCCATCACCACGATGCCAGAAGACAATGGAATACCGCTCAAAAAACGGAGACTGCAGAATGCTTGCGATGAATGCAAGAGGCGAAAAGGTGCGAGTTGTGAATGGCAGTTCGATGTCTGTTCATCTAATATTGATGCATTTCGTGATTCCATCCAGTGAAATGTAGGTGGACTCGACCACATACGAGAATTTGACGCTCAAGTAATTCAACTCCGGAAATTTGAAGGTGATAGTGCGAAAATGCCGGGAAATGTCTGCACAACTTGTTTGGCATATGGGACGGAATGTACGCATGTGCTTGCCCTCTCACAGAAGGTAAACTTATTATTCGTCTGCTCACCCATCACACTTATAATTGACGCACAGAAACGCGGTCCTCCTAAAGGGTAAGCTCTGCCTCGTTACGCCTTCATTCACATTCTTGGTGGTCCTTCAACTTACATTTCTCACCCTCTCTCAGAACCCCCCGAGGAACAAAAACTGTTCAATCCATTGCGAAGTCCATCTTATCAACCTCAAGGCCGTTTGTTGTGCCAGATAGTCCGGAAGACACACTCCGAATACTCAAAGATTTGGCCAGACGTGTCATTGATCTGGAGGAGCGGTTCGAGGCTTTCGAAAAGCGGGAACACGACCGGCAGACATTCGCAACGAACACGCCCGACTCGTCGGTGACGAACGAATCATCCCGACCGCCGATGATTACCCGCTACACACCGGCTTACACGCCCACTTATGCGGAGAGCGAGAACGAGGGGCAGAATTCTGGGGATGAATCATCCACGGTGAATCTGGTGAAGGCGGTCGTGAACCAGTTGGCGATCAGTACGCCTGCACCTGCCCACCTGCAGACGAGCGAACTTGCACAATACTTGAGAGAACCTGATAGTGGCTCTGACGGTAATCTGTCGCCGTGTGGGAATAGCATGGGTGGGCAGTCCGCAAAGGGGATGTCTGTGCCCGCTCGCCCAAAGAGGAAGGAGTTTTGGGACATTCATTCGGTGTGTCCGCGATTATATTTCCTACGAAGCCCCGAATTGGAGTTCTCAAACCTTTTCCAGTGGCAACTTGGAGCAGGAAATCAAGACACCTCCAACCCGCTGACGTACCACGGATACACGTTCCCTCCGTCCGATCTCCTTCCCACCTTGGTATCACTCTTTTTCTCAAACGTTCATCCGTTCTTCCCTGTCCTTCATAATTCCATATTCGAACAAGGAGTGAACGACGGCTTACACCACAGAGACACGTTTTTTGCAAGCGTGCTACTAGTGGTCTGTGCTTTGGGGTCAAGGTATTCCTCGGATCTCCGAGTCCTTGAAGACAGCGATGGGATCGAAGGGTTCTCGGACTCAGACTGCGAAAACAATGATCGCCCCAAGTTGAGGATCAGCGCAGGATGGAAGTGGTTCAGGCAAATTAGACTGGTACGGACGCGATTCGAGGCGAAAGCATCGTTGCATGAGTTACAGATGTATTGCGTAAGTTCTTCTACTACCCTTACTCATCCCGCTCGGCTCTGTTGATAATGAGTTGATAATGAGTAGCTCGCCATCTATTTTCTACAAGGCACCTCCTGTTCTGGACCATCATGGATTTTGCTCGGGCTTGGAGTTAGGCTCGCCCAGGATTTAGGAATCCACCGGAAGTCACCCACCCACCTACCTCTGCATCTAACGCCCCCCTTGGATACCAATTTGAATCCCTCCGTGCAGTCGCAGTTGTGGAGTCGAGCGTTTTGGGGTTTAGCCTGTATCGATGTGGCGATGAGCACATTCAAGGGCATGCCCAGGGCGATGCGTACGGACGAGTGAGTTTAGTGCACCTTCTCATCTTGCTACTCCTACCTCTGGCCTGAGATCTTACCCGGACGCATAGCTTCGACCTTCCGCTCCCGGTTGCGTGCGACGACGAGTAATGGACGTGGGAAGAACGGGGCGAGACAGACCACAGTGAGAACGCTGACCAAGACTTCAAGCAACCTGCGGACAGACCTAGTAGAATAAGCTATTGGGTGGCATTCTTGAAGTTATTGGACATCGTCGCGTTTGCGCAGGGTACTTTGTATACCGTCCAGAAAACTAATGTGTGGACTAGGATGGGAATGACGGAGACAGAGTGGAACGAAAAGATAGTGGGCGAGCTTGACAGTGTGCTGAATACATGGATCGGTACTATTCCGGCGCATCGTGAGTCCCTGCTCTACCATAATGTGACATCCTCTTGAATTCGTCGAACTGCCTTGTCAACAGTGAAATGGAACCCCAACCGCGTCCAGTATTCTGGATATCACTCGAAGGAATTGAATCCTTTCTTCGACCAATCAACGATTCTCTATGTGACCTATTACTGGGCTCAGATCATCGTACATAAGCCATTCCTCTCCGCCACTCCGAACCCTGTGTCCCCTTCCGCCGACAAAGGTCAGGCACCTGGATGGAGATTCCCCTCGATGGCTATTTGCACGAATGCGGCGAGGTCCGCTGTGAGGCTCGTCGAGATAGCCCAGAGGAGAGACTCTGAACTGCAAGGTGGCGACTGTCGATCGCCATTCTCGTTCATAATGGTGGGTTTGGTTGTGTCACCAAGTCCTCGTTTCGATTCCCACTGACGGCCCGTATCTTTTTCTCTGTGTGCAGAGTGCTGTCATTTCATCGGCGGTATGCTTCAGGTCTCCCGTTTCTTGCATTGATGTTGAATTGAATTGACCTGTTAGTAGACTACCCTATTCGTCAATGTATGGCGCGCTAGGGGAACGAAGAATCAATCTACCTCAACTACATTCCAGGACCTGGGCGATGTTTATAGGTGCTTTGAGATTTTAAGGAGGTGGGAACATGTGTATGTCTTGCGGACTTTTGCCCCTTGACTCGCTGTCTGATGATTGACTTTCTCTCTTCAGATCACAAGTCTCAGGCCGATTTTGTGACATCCTGAACGGCATGCTCTCCGCGTACGGCCTTCCCTCGTCGTCGTCGATGGAATCCTACTTTACCAGAGGAACTCGCCGAGGTCGAGATGAGAATGATGGAGAAGAGACATCCAATGTGCACAATGACTTGAGCGGGGAAGCTCTGAACCCGAACCTGACGAGGCTGATAGCGGCGCACCCACGTCCGATTGCCGGCTCGGGGCGCGCCTACAGCTCGAATCTTGCAGTACCCAACTCCTCCGTGGTTAAGCCTCGCGAAGGAGAGGAGCGTAGCGCTCATAGCCCTGACATATCCCAACAAGTGTACGACTTCGGAGCCCAGCCCTACGCGCTGGGTCAATCCCAAATCCCATCCCCTCAAATTTCTCATGACACTCAGTACGATCATTTCCCCTTACCGATCAGCAGCGAAGAGCTGGGTAGCTCGCTTTGTGAAGGAGGTGGATATCAGCCCTTCTTTTATGGCTACAGTCAGGAAGGATCAGAGACTTTTGGGTTCACGACTCGCAACATGGACTCGCGTCCTTACAACTACGAAGCCTCAGGTCAGTGGGCTGGTGAGGGAGGAAACGTGATGAATGCTGCTGGGCCCACAGGTTCAGCAGCTAGTAACTCGACGCAAGTTCCATTTTATTCGAATGAGACCGTGCCCGGGGAGGTTCTGTCTGGTACTTTTGGGAGCATCGGTATGTCGTTTCACCATAGCCTAGTTTATCCTCGTCTCTGAACCGTGATCAGGTCCAGAAGTATTCAACTCCTCTTATGAAAGACAAAGCCAAGCTTCGGGCGACGGATGCTCTGCTGGAGGCCATGGTACAGGGTGCGTTCCAATTGCTCTCATTCGAACCCATGGTGACATTTGCATCGCTTCTACCCCGGTAGATCTTGGGATGGATGGGAACTGCGGATCTAGATGGCTGGCCGGCTTGAATGATGTCTTGGCGTTTTGGCTCGTGTTCATCGGAGGTAGTCATGTCAGGGCAGGGCAGGGTAGCCAACCCTGAGGTAGTGTTGCCAATGGTTGGTTCCGGTTTAAACCGGTTCTGGTTTTTTTTTTTACTATTCTCAGTTCAGTTCAGATATTGTTTTAAAGTAACCAGGACATGTCTATGAGTGTTGTGTTGACTGGAAATTGAAGAGTTGAAGGTGGGATGTCAGTGTTTGAGGCCAAACAAAATGGCCTACCACACCCCTGTTGTGACCCCAAAGTAGAAAAATTACTGCAGGGAGGGCATATACATATAGTACAGTTTCTAATACTTATTAGTAGTATGTATAACTCATTTACATACAGTATAGACCATAGGAACAGTGTCAAAGTCTGCTTGAAAAATCAAAAATTTTCAAAGTGGTTTGAACCCACCTCATTGTCATGAAGTGCTGCTTTTCCCCTATCTTTTCCCTTTCTTAGCGCCCATTCCCCTTTTAGCGCCTGTTTGATACTTTGATGCCCACTAGATACCCAGTCCCCCTTTCCACATCACTCCCATCATTTCCTTCCTTGTTCTTTCACATCGTCTTCATAACTGATCCCATCTATTGTTCTCTTTGTTCTCCTTGTTCTTTCACATCACCTTCACAACTGATTCCATTTATTGTTTCCATCGCTCTCTTTGTTCTTTGACATACAACAGTTACTCGTTCTGGACTCATTCTTGTTCTATACCTGGACTACTGTTGTTCTTCCCTTGTTCCCTATTATCTTTGTCAAGAACTGATCTAAGGTCTAAGGCCTCTCAGGCCACCTCATCTGGGTCAAGAAGTCGAAGGGAGAAGGTCTTGCATTGTGCAGAACATCTAACACTGTGTACTGGGTGTAGAGACGAAGTGGACTAGCTGGGGAACTATCTACAGGTGTCCATGAGTATATATGACAATGCTACAGCATTCTGAGTCATGGAAACCTATCCTAGTATAGTAAGATGAAAGAACAATGAAGAACAATGTGGAACATCAAAGGGGACAGGTAGAATCTGATGAACAATCAAGGGATGTCAAGTACAGCAATATCATGATGGGAATCATATGGAATGATGAACACAAGGTATGGAATGATCTGGCATGGTCTGGAACATCAAGGAAGCCATAATGCGATACTGGGGACATGGAATGAAGTGGAATCAAGGGTGAATCAAGGGTAATAGTCCGGGGACCAAGGAAACAAGAGGAACAGTGGGGCAATTCGTAACAATCTTTCTTTATTCTCGCACAACTCACATTCTAGTATATAAGCTAGGTAGTTTACACCTGGTCCCTCATCTTGACCTCTTGTCGTTGGGACCAGGTGAGTAGTACTTCTGTTTTCTCCTTCATCTACAATATATCTAACTTGTTGTTGGGACCAGTTCTCTATCTGCTCTTGATCTCTGCTCTCTGTCTCAGTCATCTCTGTTGTCGTCTCTGCTAGTCGACTTCTGCCACCGTCATTCTATACCCAAAGTCTTAGCGCTTTAGGACACTCATCAGGAAAAAGGGGTCTGGCCTTAGGCAAGCCTAGGGATACTTTGCACCCATAGGCTTGCCTAGGAATGCCAGGACACCCGGGATCAAAAGTGCACCTGGGCCAGGGTTCATGAATTTCCCAATCCCAGGACACACTTGGGTTGTCCCGGGCGGCACTTTGGCTCCTGAAAGTTAGCCTAAGCATGTGCCAAGTCATCCTAAGGCTGTCTAGGACTATAATCCCAGGTCCATTTAACAATATTTTCTGTGTACTGTATAATAATAGTACTACTTATTTGGTTTCACGCGACAATGAATAAAACGCAAAGCTATATTCAACTATGCAAAGGCCATGGACAGAATGTACACAATGTCACGATTCCTCCTATTTCCCCCTAACAAGCACCCAAATCCACATTGAGCACTAAACCATCAACTCAACTCACCTCGGTTCCCCATCTGTCTGACTCAACTCCATGACTCGAACAGGCTGACTCATACTCATCCATCACGACTCAGCAGGCCTATTACCGTCTGCGGCTCACTATCTATGACTCAGCAGCCCGACTCACAATCCCAGAACCATCCATTCCTGACTCCTCCCTGCCGACTTGTATGGACACTTGATGACTCATTCTGAACTGTAGATTAGTATAAAAGACCTACCTTGTACAGTACGTTTTCTTAGCTTAACCACTTGGTCAATCCATAGTGAACACAGCAGAACAGACTTGATTGAGTGACTTGAGGGGCAACTGCAGGGTAATCGACGCCAGCTTAACTTAAGTATGGGCCCCCATACTGAGGGGCCCTTAACTCAATTTAACTTAATTTAAGTCCCGTTTGAGGGAGTTTTGAATGAGGGAGAACGATTTGAGGAAAGGAGAGTTAAGGCGCCGGGGAGTGTGCCTTGAGGGATTTGTAAGCGCTTGTGAGCGCCCGGGAGGCTCCGGCCGGTGGGTAAGCGCTGGGTGCTCAGGAACGTCTAAGTCGCGCATAGGTAAGGCAAAAAATAGAGTGAAAATTTCCAATAGGTAGCCTATCTATTCAGACGACGTCGTGCAACGTCGTCGTCGTCGTTGTGACAGCCTATGACGACGTCATGGACGACGCCGTACAATGTGCCCCAGCTTGGGCGCAGCCTCCTTCCTTTTTGCCCATCAACCACCATCATCCCCCCCCACAGCACCTGCCCTTTGCTCTCCCCTGCCCTCCCCTGCCTCTTTCAACATCCTACAGCCCAAGGGAAGCCTAAAGGAGTATAAAGGAGTATATTGAGGGTCCACAGGTGCGTTATTGACCAATTTTGAACGGTTTTGGGCACTAATGAGCCCAATCTTCTGCCTGGAAGCCCTCCCTGGGCACCAATGACGACCTCGGCCTCACCATGCACGCCAGACTACCTCCCGACCTCGATCGACCGCAACGACTATCCGGCCTCGGTACACGATTTTGAAGATTTTCCGTCGTTTTTGAACGACGATTCGACTTGCGGTTGCGACCAACGTTTCTTATGTGAAGATTTGACGACCTCGAGACTTGGAAACGAGATTTTGCGCGGTTGGACCGACCGTAACGCGTATACCGAGTTGAAAGAGACGCTTTCAAGCAAAGTCTTGCAGGATCCGACCGACCGCGACCAACGTATCCCGATCTATTCGTCGCGTTCAGGTTTACCGTTCTCGACATTGACGAAATGGCAGGGACCAACCTCGAAACCCTACGTTCGACCCTCATTCACGTCTAAACCCCTCCAGAACGTCCTCCAATCCCCTTTTTTGAACACCGTTGCTCCCGAAAGGCGACGTCTGACCTCGAAACCCCCCGTTCAACCCTTATTCACATCTGAACCCCTCCAAAACGTCCTCTCGTCCCCCTCTTTTGAACACCGTTACTCCCGAAAGACGACGTCTGACCTCGAAACCTCCCATCCGTCCCTTGTTCACGTTCGAACCCCTCGAGAATGTTCTACGTTCCCCTCGACCCAGCACCGTTGCACCAGAACGGCGACGTCCGACCTCTGCTCGTCCCTGGCACTGGTCCAACGTGTCGATAATCGAGAAATGGCTCGGGACGTCGCTGTCCGACGTATCGATACCCAACCTTGAAGAGAACGGCTTTCTGTATTGTTACCGGATTGAAGGAGGTTCGCCTTACCGGGACTCGGAGTTGTACAAGGTGGGGAGGACCATCGACTACGCGAAACGGGAGGGTCAATGGCGAAGGCAATGCCATTCGCAGACCCAGACCTGGTTTGAACCGGTACTGGTGGCGCGCTGTCATCTAACTGGTAAGTACGGCAGTTTGTTTTTTGCGACACTGCTAATGGCTTACCTAGAACGACTTGTCCATCTCAAGTTGGACCGGATGTGTTTGTCGAGGCCGCGGAAGAAGTGTAATGATTGTCTGAAAAGACACCAGGAAATTTTTGAAATGTTAGAGACTCGTGGAAAGGACGTATGGAAAGAGACTATCGTACTGTTGATCTTAGAAATTGATTTGTTGCTCGACCAAGCGGGCTGGATTGAGACGGATTGAATGAGGCGTACTCGTAGCTTTCTTGTAGGTTTCTTGAGCGAAGGGTATAGTATGTACCAAACGACGATTTCGAGGCGAAGGATGGGAGCTACGCAGCCCCATCATCTTCATCCGCAACCTCTTGATCGTCGTTCGAGTCGTAATCGTTGAGGTACAGGTACCGCATCGTCGATCTTGGAGACTTGTCAGATGATAGGTCTTGGTCACAAAGGAGATTGACGTGATGGCGTTCTTGTTGCAATCTGTACTATAGAACAGGATCATAGTTTTTTGGATTGCGACCTGCTACGCTCTAGCCTTTCCCTTTCCCGTCTCCTTGGACCTTGACTTCACCGTTGCTCGGACCTTTGCTGTTGCCTTTGCCTTTGCCTTCACCGTTGCTGTTGCCTTCATCCTCGCCCTCAGCTTCGCTGTCATCGCCGTCACGGGCTTCGAGCGTTCAGTGCCGGCCTTGGTGGCGCCATATGTCTGGTGGGTATGTCTATCAGGCAAGGAAATAAGACAGATATGAAACAACTCACCAGGTCGGCCCGCTCAATCCCGAGTTCCTTAGCCCACTCAAATTGCTGATTGCGGAACACTTCCACTCGCGGTGCCAATGGCGTCTCCATGTCGAAGAAAGGTGGATAACATACCTCTCGGAACTGGGAGACAGCGACGAGAGCCATATCGCCCCACACTGCTGCTTGACGCAATGCTCGAGCTCTGAGGGCTTCGACATTGGCAGACCAAGCATCTGGATCCCGTTCTAGACTCTTGACGTGGTTTGCTGGATCCTCGGGGTTCGCTGCGATGGTTTTCCGACAACTCTCCATTCTCCGAAAATAGCGAATGATACGGTGGAGTTCTGCATGCTTCCGTTCGAACTCCTCCATCCAACGATAGACTTGCGCCTGTTGCCTGGTCCATGAGATACGGTTTCCTATGTGCTGCGTCAGTATGTGGACGTCGCTGAGGTTAACGAGGAAAATGCAGACCTTCTCTTTCAAAAGCAGCCACGGCAGCGGTGTCCTTTACGTTGAGTCCCCTCCTAGAGCCTAAGGTCCAAAGTACTCCGTCGTTGCCGTCCTTGTTGAACTCTATGAGGTCATGCGTAAATCAAGAGTCTTCTGGGCCCATTAATCACTTACGATGATCACGTTTAGCGTCTCGTGTCTCCTTTGCGGTGCTCGGTCCTGCTAGTGCAGCAACGGGGTCTTTGGCTGCCTTTGCCTTTGCCTTCTGAGTAGCCTGTCTGAGACCATCCCAAACAGACCGCGAATGCCGTACTAGATGTCACAACGTGTCAGTAGATAAAATAAGGGATTTGATGAAAGAACGTACATTCCCGCCGCGTCAGCCTGGTTGCACTCTCCAGGTGCAAGTCTTCCACCTCACCGAGCCCGAGTTTCAGTTGTGGAACCTTCGTGAGCGATGTAGGCCCCACTCTCCACAACGCTCCCTCTCGTCGCTTCGAATCGCCTATCCTTCGTTTATGGTTGATGTCCTTCCGCCCGGTATCTGCTATCGACAGTGGTGGCAGCTGTAGGTCATCCTCGTCGATGGCCTTGAGCTCGAGAAGCATGTGTCGGTTATGGTTATAGATGGCCAGCTGGCGAGTGCGAATATCTATCACACCGTCGATGCTCTTCCCCATTCTTGTGCGCATGGTGTCGGTGGTCACATTCTGTTTCTTGTAGGCTACCAATGCCTCGAGCTTTTGACATGTGCTGTGCAGTGCGTTCACGGTGTCGTAGGCATGGCTCTTACGCAACGAAGCCTCCTGTTCGGCTAGTTGGACGAAGTCGTAGGCAGTGCGTTCGTCCGCAGTCATGGCAGACGGGAGCCCTAGCACAAAGCTCTCAGAGCTTGCGGCCGAAAAACGTTCTGGTAGGCGAGGAGTGATGATACATCAACGCTGGCGGAACTGTTCCAGGACCTGGTCGAGTCGTGTGTGTAGGCTGTTGAGTTTGTGACCCTCAGTTTCGGTGAGGTGAGATTTCCTGCTAAGTATCGTAATCCTTTCGCTGAAAAGAAATGTTAGTAACAGACCATTGTAATGATAGGTGTACTACTTACCGTAAGTCCTCAGCCTTGAATGCGCTCGTCCAATAAACCTCCAAGTCTATACCAATCTTCGGTATAGACAACGAGATACCCCCTCCTTCTTGCTGCGCAATGCTCTCCAAGACAGCGGTGACGCTTGGAGCGTGCTCTTTCTCCGGACGGTGGTATGCGTCGGTCCAAGACCCGGGAACTCTCGGATTCTCTCGTGGAACCAAGTCCTGCCGAGACCATTCAGCGACTGACTCGTGATGGACCACAGACATCTGCTGGAACACCAGCATGTTATCTTCAAGCTGGGCTAATGCAATGACCAGCTCCCTTGCTGTGAGATAGCCTGCGAAGTTGGTGAGGAACTGGGACAAGTAAAAGGTTGAGTAGGTGACTTACCGAGATTCATGAGCTTTTTACGGTTGTGGTCATTATAATGAGCAATGTGGATGTCATGGCGATGACCAGGCCCTGCTTGAGAGCTGTAGGTGGCGACACGATTCATGAAAGGCCATGCCTGCTCTGCTCCTTCCCCTGTGAAGTGGCCGTTACACCAGTGATAGAAGAGCGCCAACAAGATCTTGCAGATGAGAAGCTTGTGTCCTGCAAGATGAACGACTGGTACACCCCGTTCCAGGCGCGTGACAAAGTCACATTGCCGCTGCAAGTATTCGAAGATGTCGAAGCGTATGAGCTGGTTAACCGCGTAGGCGCACTCAGCATCGTACGTTTGCTTGTGCGGAACCTCCTTGCGACGAGTCAAGGATTGTTCAATTGTCTTGTCTTCATAACCGTACAGCCAGTATCCACGACTGAACGCCGCGTCAACGTTGGCTTGACTAAAGACATTGTAAGCTTGCGGGTCAGATAGATAACAACCGATGTTTACTCACTTTTCCGACCTGAACATATCTGTGACGCCCATGATCAAAACATGACTGCACTGGTGGTGAACCGTCCCAGTAACAGCCATCCTGTGAGTAGCCGTGTCTGTCAGACGCGTAATAACCTTCACGCTGTCGCAATCCGGGACTGGTTCCTTGAAACAAAGCATTAGAAGGTATCATCAACGGGTATGGGGCCTACTCACAACGAGCTTCTTCTTCTTAGCTTGCTCCAGGAATTCGCTATATTCGTTGTTCGGTGGGAAGTAGGACCGACCCTTGTATAATGAGAAGTCAAACTTGTCTCCTTGCTTCTGGAAGCGGCGGTATAGATGCGCCACACGCCGGTGTAAATAAAACCTAACTAATATAGCCAAATCTCCCCAACACTGGATGTAGCTGAAAGGCGCAGGAAACATGGATCGGCGTTGATCAAAGGTTCCGCTCTTAGTCAGACTGCACCAAAGCTGATGAAATCGATACAAGAAGTTCTTCTACGAACTAAGCGAAGCTCCGCACTTGTCTAAAGTTCGGAGGGAGTGTGTATATGTGTGTGTGTAGGTTGGTAGGAGGGAATATAGCTCGAAATGTGAAGAGCGATGTGTGTGTGTGTTGCGTAAGTTCGTTCTGAGCCTCAAAGCAACTGCAGAAGAACCCCTAAGCGTTCAGAATACCCAAAG
>JANHQD010002390.1:0-43380 GCA_024721195.1 Marasmius sp. AFHP31
TCGTCTGTCAACGTTCAGATCGTCCTCGTCCCAGTTGAATAATTCTTCGGCAGGGATATCCACAAAGTCCGCAAGCGCCTTCTGTCGTTCCCAGTCATCTACGTACGCTTCTAGCTCCGCATCTTCAAGGTCTTCGGGAGTGAGTTGATCGATCTGCGACGAGGGAGGTTCGGAGAGTGGTGGCTCGAGTTCTGTGATGGAGATTAACAGGCGAAACGGCAGTTTCCAGTCAATTACCTTGTAACTCGTTTTCCCATTGTTCGACGTCTTCAATATCGGGATCGAACGAGTCTCCGCATGTGGCATAGTAAGACAGTCGATATTTGTGCTTAAGTTTTCGATTATCATTCAGCATGACACGCCTGAGAACCTAAGTGAAGAAAAGGGATATGTCAAGCCTATGAGGACCGGGTGAGAAATGACTCACCTCGTCGTCAAAGTCGTCTTCAGCCTCACTCGCGTTCTCGTCATCTACGTCCATAAATTCGTCCATGTCGAAGCCGTCACTACTACACATTGGTTCCATTCTTCTTTTGTTCTTGACTGTCTTCCTCCTCGCGTCTTTTGCGCGCTCCAAACAGGAAGTTCGGAACTTTTCTCGTAGGATCGAGCTAGTCTCGGTTGACATTGACATGGACATTGACGTGCACGGCGACGACTGTTGCCCATAACTATGACTGGACCTCGTTCTTGACTTGTGCTGTGACCGTCTACGCTCCTGTATCTGTCGTATAGGCGAGGAAGGGGGACCAGACGGACTTGAACCGCCAGCAAGAGGTGAGGAATTTAGCGGTGTGTAGTTGTAGATATCGTGATGACTGTATGAACAGCTTGATATTGTACGGTTTGTATGAGGAGTGACAGGTGAGATGCAGACAGGGCTTGAATGGAACATGGTGGTGAGGAACAAGAAGGGATCGCGGTGACAGTCAGTCAACAGAAAAGCTTAGTCACGCATCACGCGTACGCGTCGCGTCTGCAACTCACGTGACGCCATTCCCGCCGCGGCGGCGGCGCACGCGCCCCCACCTACCCCACTTCCTCCTCAAGCTTCCACTTCGAATTTTGGATCGTCAGATCATTCCTCAGTTAGGTTTCCAAATTATCTTCCAACAAAATGATGAGAGTGGGATTCGAACCCACGCCACGAATGACTAGAGATACGGTACAAGAATACCTAAATCTAGCGCCTTAGACCACTCGGCCATCTCACCATGCGGAAGGATGAGCATATTAGAGATTAAGAGGCAGTCAATAAGTCTGAGGAGGCTTGGGACTTAGAGGTCTTACAAATAAGCCAGATTCATCTGCATCGTAACCTAGATGGTCTGTAGTGGATGACATGAGTACACTGATATTCAGAGCGCAACCATAAGTACTGACCTTATGCAGGTCATGATGCATGGATCCTCAGTGGTCCGACGCAGCCTGAGCAGGTCTTCGGGTAAGAGCCTCGAACCCTCGCAACGCGAAGCTCCAATATGCTTCCCAATTTTACGCCACCTGAGACTGGTACTTCTAATTCGAACGAATTACAACGAGCTTACGGTCCAGTTCAACACCGATTTGCTTGATGTCGAGTCGATCGAAGTATCATATAATCTGCCGTTTCAATGTTAGGCCGTCGAAGCTCAGGTATCCCGGGCTCATGAGTGATGAGGAGGCCAGATGGAGGAGTCGGGCTGGGTTGAGATTGTAACCTTGATTTCCAGAGAACATCCGGACAATGAACAATCCAGGCGACTCGATAAGTATCAGTGATACCGCCTCCAGAATAACGGGACCCAAATGGTATTCTGGGCTGCAGATGCATGAGACCCAAAGCTGTTCCAATGCCAACACCCTTATCACTGCGGAGGCTGCAACCCGACTTGCGGCTAGTACCTCAATGGGTAGATGAAAGTGAATTTTCAAGGCTAGCGTTGGGGTCGCGGCCGAATGCACAGATACCTTAGATGATATCCGATTGGACGCGCTCACAGAATCGTTCTACCGTGGACGGTGACGGTGGCAAAAGACTAGAGTCGAATGCTAGACGTTGATCGAGTCGATTAGGAAGCCTGCCTACGCGTGGGAATACTTCAGGTGCCTGCCTAAGGGAAAGCACCGCCGGCTTTGCTCCTTGTTCGGGTCTCTCCACCATCCCTCACGATGCCAAGCTTACTGGAACCAGTGCCCCATTCGAATATCTATGCTTTTGTTATCCTCGAGCTCTTGGGCGCAGCTGGGATGACTCTCATCTTCGCAACTGCTCTCCTTTCTCCTCACGTTAAACGATGCTCGACCTGGCATACCTTTTGCGTCTCTTGGATTGTGTCGTGTCTTTCCTATTCTCTGCTGTTCTTTCGCAAACCATCTCATTTCATCGGCTCCATATCGGAATGGGATCATCAATTGAAGAATATCTGTGTTACGCAAGCTGCTCTGGTCTACTCAGTGCCAACTCTGT
Organism: Marasmius sp. AFHP31; assembly: GCA_024721195.1. Classification (NCBI taxonomy): domain Eukaryota; kingdom Fungi; phylum Basidiomycota; class Agaricomycetes; order Agaricales; family Marasmiaceae; genus Marasmius; species Marasmius sp. AFHP31. Next base: position 2,450 of record JANHQD010002390.1, read on the forward strand.
ACATCTGATTCTGAAAGTCTCGGTTCAAGATGGATTGGGTTGATTGACAATTTTACTGGCAGGACTGCTTTGACGACGCTGTTTCTACTTATACACGTGAGTTACCGCTTTCTTTCTTATTCTTTGAGGAACTGATACATCGAGTTCCATTCAGAGCTGGTACAACGTTCATTTCGGTTCAACGAAGCCCCCTCTTGAATCACATAGACGCGTCATGGGCCTGGTATGTCGAATCGATAAATCCACTCTGAATGGTTCCTCACAATCCGTCTGATCAGTTCTTGGTCACTCCGTTCATTGTGTGGGCTCTGATGTTTGTGGGATTCCTTTATGTGCGTCAAGTGCTTGATTCACGTATCAGCTCCATTGTTAATGTAATTTCAGTATGGCATCAAGCATCCAGGTCTTGCGTCAAATTTCGGGTCGATGTACTGCACTTTCTCCAATCTCATGCCGTACGGACCACCGCCAAGCCTCGAATGTCTCCTATACTTATCTGCACGTTCGCAGGGCCAAGGTCTCCTCGCTTTTTGTGATCATCATTACCTTTGCCACGATCCCCATTCAAGGTAGGCAAAGGATTTTGTGCGTTTAACCGTCTGGCTGATCATCGACGTTCGGACTAGCCTCCCTCGGAATATCTCTTCTGCGCGACTTTGATCGAAGCGACACCAGGAGTACCATTTCCGTCCAGACTCTGAAGATGGTCGTACGGGTGTTGATATTCAGCTTTTTGATTCTCATTGGTTTTGCGTAAGTTCTCGTCAAATCTCCGTTCCGCCGAGTATCACTGACGATGATATCGGGGCATTGGGCAGGGAGGGACTGATTCATTTATTGACGGAATATCATAAGCCGGGTATTGATGTTCTCCTAGCTTTTCGTGAGTTGTTCGCTTCTGCGGGCTTGATTTGTCTGGGCTCTTCCTTGGTCTTCCTACTTATCTACGCACGAGACGACAGTACCGGTTTCGGGGGTTGTAATTTTTGGTGTTCAGAAGGTTTGTTTTGCCGAGTTTTCTGGGACGGGAAGTTGATCGATGTACTCAGGATCTATTTCAAGTCTGGAAAGGACTCTTCAACCTGAGGGTTAAGCCAGCCGATGGGTTAGCATCTCGTAGATCCTCTACTGGTGGAAACAAGAACGAACTTGAGTTTGGGACACCCCTTTCTAGGGTGAACGCTCCCGCGTAGACTAGTGGCTGCGGTGTCGATATCGTCCGTTTTTTCCTTTGGCATTCTCTGATCTCGGATGTTCTGTTTTTCCTCGGATTTTTCTCAACTGTATTCTCTGTGTAGTAGAGGCGTCTGCGCACTACTGTGATTTAACCGTGCGGGTGTTTCTGTGGCAGCCGTTGGATTGATTATCTCCCGATGGGTGGAGTTAACGACCATCGCATGTCGGCGATAAGTTGGGAGGTGCGGGGGCAGCTGAGCTTAGCTCCGCAGTGCTTGGGAATGGAATGAAAATGTTGATGATCAGCTATCAAAACTACTGCTGGCTATTGGTGGGACGGCGTAGGTTGGCGGATGGTTGGACGTCGAGTGCTCTAGGGATAGAGTTGAACCGTTTTTGAATCGACCAAACCCGGAAACCGGTCGCACTTCAGTCTCTAGCCTTCAGAGGACTCGGACTCATCAGTGGGGTGTCTCTCGATCACGTCCGCTACATGGGCTGCTTTGAAAGCGTCTACAGTTGGAGGTTAGTCATACCCGCACTGAGATGCCAGATACACCAAGGCGTCCCGTCGCTCCACCCAGCACATCGACTCAAGGTGATTGTCTGATTGCTTCATGTAGTTCTGTTGTTCTCATATGGGGTATAAGTCCATCATTACGATGGTTGATACGAGGGTTACTCTACTGACAAAGATGATGTGGGTAAAACTGACCCAGTTGTGTATCGACAAGAGGCCGCCGTCTCTTTCCCTGTGGGGCAGGTGCGTAAACTGAGAATCGTCCCCCGAGGCCAAGGGAACGGAAATATAAGTTTGGTATCGAGGGTAGTCGGGCTTATACGCCAGGATTAGCCACTTAGTGGCTGTGGCAAATCTCGGGGATCTGGTTGGCCACATGAACCCTGTCCGCGGGATGCCAAGGTCAAGTTGTCGTCTTGGTCCTCTGTCAACATCGAGCGTGGAGGTTATCATTCTTTCCATGAAATAGGCTTGGCACGAAGCGGGAGAAGTTAATATGAGAAGGAGATTCATACAGCTCATGGTGATATCGGGTGGGAGCAGAAGTGGTCGGGAGTTTGAGAAGTTTTGTGACTCCTGAGGGTGAAATCTGCGAGGTGGAAAGGCTACACTGAGGGCCTTGGCTCCCCGCTCGACGGAATCGCAGTGGGTTGTAATATGTGGGGCAATTCGACCGTAACGTCGCGACCCGCCACTCACCTCATCGAATTGAACGTTTGCCGGCGGTTCCTCTTCGGGGAATGATGATGGTATGTCCTTGGCGAAAGCCAAGTGATACTGGAACGTTCCAAGTGCATCGTTTGAATGGACGATTCCTATCTTCGGAGGCTTGGGACAGGCGAATGAGGGGAGGCATGGAGCTGCCGTGAGCTATCTTTCGCAGTCGCAGGGACAGAAGGGCAACCCGGGGGATACGATTGAACTTTTTGCCAAGGATCTGGGTAGTTTTAGAATGGCAAATCCTGTAAACTTTTCAATGAAATTTCGGAGATCCCTCGTGCGAATAAATATGCCACGGGATGTCTTGTTCAACACTAACGTTCAATGCAGTACTTGATGGTATTTATAGTGGTTGGAGAAAAACCGCGCCGTTTACCTCCACGATCGGACCTCCCCAGGTTGCCACCTCCCGTCAGTTAACTTATAAAGAGGTCACCGAACCTTACGGATTCGTTCACCATCCTTGCTTTGATCTCTAGTTCCCGCATAACGACCTGTTGGTATTGTCAAGGGTTGGACGGAGTTGAGGCAGAATGTCTACAGCCGTTATCAATGCTGGCGTAATCAACGTTGAGGCCCTGACGGAAGTAAACAAAACCAAACAAACCTTCTTAGAAATCGACCATGAAGCGGGAATTCTGAATCTTTTGTAAGTCGAACACTCATCATCTCCTTCTTATCCTACCTCAACTTACGAATCTGAAAGGTTGAGAGCCTCTTTCTTTTCACCAAGATCGGCATCAGATTCGTTGAATACTGATAGCCGACACCCCATTGCCATCTTCACCGTCGTCGACAGCGACGGTCAGTCACCAACCTGACAATCCTGAAGTCCATAGGCCCAGAACTTTGCAATCTGGTATGGAACGAAATGGGCTAGAAGACAGAGCCAACGATGAATCTCAAGAAAAGGAGCCAGCACTCACCTGGGACTGGGATGTAGAGCAGGAGGATCGTAAACGGGAAGCCAAGATGGACGCCGCGCTACACGGTGCTATACCGTTTGAAGTAGATCGCAGGGTATTGAAGGACGTAGTGCGCGAGAAAATGGGTATCGAAGTTGCCAGAATTGAGTTCCTTAGCTCCGGTATGTTTTGTTTCGTTTTCATGTGATCTTTCCGGCTGACCTTAAGCCTTATCGAAGGTACATTTCACAAGGTCTATTCTATTGTTACTCTCGTGCGGAGACTGGTATACTCATAGTGCGTCGTTACAGGCATATCTGATAACCCTGGCAAGCGGCGTTCAAGTAGTGGCTCGCGTAGCTCGCCGGTTCATGCCCCGTCTCAAGACCGAATCTGAGGTCGCTACTTTGCAATATCTACGGGAACGCACCAACGTACCAGTCCCGGTCGTTTTACACTATGATTCGAACCCATACAATCGATTGGGGGGCGAGTATATTCTGATGTCTAAGGTAAGTGTTATCTTTAGTGTTCACGTTGTAGACGAACCTAAAAGCTATTTTTGTCATAGGCGAAAGGTATCCCGCTTGCGAAGGTTTACCACTCCCTGAACTACAACAGTCTGGTCAAGCTCCTTCAGAACGTTGCAAAGATTATCATCCCACTATTCTCTCACCGATTTTCGTCATTGGGATCCTTGTATCTCAAGCCTGGTTCTTCTCCTAGTGCGAGTACGAGCGCAGTCCCCACCCCAAAGGCGGTCCAGATGCCGTTCACCGCGTTCCCGTTTGGAATGACACCCATCTTACCCCGAATGTCTAGCTCCGAAGCACCTACCCCTACCCCCGCGTCCCCCGCCTCATTTACCCGAACACCCTCACGATCTGACACGATAACTAAGGCTAGTGACGCAAGTGACTCTTATCATGTTGGGCCTATCATCTCCTGGCCCTTCTTTGGTTCGAACCGTGGCGAGTTGTCACACCCCAACGAGATCAACCGTGGTCCCTGGCCGTCCACGAATGGCTACTTCAATTCTTGCGTTGAACGTGAAGTGAAGGGCGTAGTTCGTGAGAACGAGGGTAAAGCGGCGCCACATCGACTCCATCTCGATCCAGATGAAATCATTTCGTCGCGCCACCACCATTTACAGGCTGTTCCTGATGACCAGAGCGACGAGAGTGATGAATGGGACTTGGAGGAGAGTGAGGACGAGGAGGAAGGGCCTGGTGACGCTATGTACCGGGACTACCGGAGAATGCAGCGAACCACGTTCCTGTTTACGCATCTACAAGACAGGGAGGAGTGTGTCAAGAAGGAGACGGGAAGGTGGCTGACGCTCATGGACCGGCTCCTCAAGCAGGAGGCGGAGTTGAGGAGCAAGGAGTTGGAAGCCAACCCGTGTTTCAAGAAGCGAGAAGGGACCGGAGAGGAGTTTGGCCTGGACTGTCATGACCTAAGTTTGGAGAACGTCTTCGTCGATGAACAAGACCCTACCAAAATAGTAAGTTCAGGTAATCTAAATGTCTTTGGGCCTGCTTACCCATTTCTGTTGATTTAGACGTGCATCATTGACTGGGAATCCACGACCACGAGGCCTCTGTGGCAGGCGGCCCACCTTCCGGCTTTCCTCCAGTCAAGCCCATTCACGGCGAAACTATTTCGAGAAGTCTTGGTGAAGATGGCTGCTGACGCATCTGCGCAAACCTCATCTTCGAATGGTATCAAGTTGCAGTCTAGCGATCCCCTGCCAAGCGACTTTGGAGCTCTTGCTCATGAGTGGTTGTACTACGAAGCCGCTGGGATGCGACTAAGGATGGCACATCGGTTTGTCGAGTGGGACGGGTGGGAGGAAGGCTTGGCGGAAAGTATGCTTGGCTTGGAAGAGTTCGAAGAAGATTGGTTCAAGGGGGCAGAACACAACGCGGACTCTGCCCTTTTGAGTCCTGTTCCCGAGGTTAACGTTGATGGGGAAGGCGAACTATTGGCGCGGGTCAACAATAACGGCACTGTGCCGTTAAACGCTGTTATCAACGGCGGCGATGTGGAGGAAACCCGTAGCGAATCGTCGCCTTCTGACTCGTCCTCTTCATCGTCTGAAGACAGTGGGCTTGGAGTGGGACGACCTCCGGCTGTTAAAGCTTTGGATGCGCTTGCAGCACGTCGGAAAGCGTCGTCGAAGATCCCGGTCATCGCGCAAGAAACGGAAAAAGAAAATATGCTTGATACGACAGGAGATATCTGCGGTGGGCGCGGTGGCGAATTGGGGCGAAGGCTGGAAGCCTGGTTGACTGTTCATGGTCATGAGACTGTTCCCGACCGTGACAGGTCGGTGGATGGCCCACGGAGGAGGTGGCACAACGATGACGGGGATGGGTGAATCAGATAAAGAAACTCTTTCTTGCTGGGGGCGTCTTTTGTTGTCTTGCGACTAGTCGCTTTGTTCCCTGAACTTATCATCCGCAAGTCCATTCTTTGTTCAGTTTACATACTACACTCTACATCTGTACTCATGGATATTTAGACACCGGGGCAACTACGGTAGACTCTTGTAATTTCTGTACTTTTAGTATTGTGCACATAAATATTGGTCGACCTGTACACTACTTCCTATCTGCTAGTATCAAAATCAACGGTCCAACCGTTTCAATTGGCTCCCCGGGCCATCTACCGGATATCAATGAGGATGAGCGCCTGTTTACCCACGCGCGGTGTTTCGTCCTGATCCTCATGACCAGTCCAGTCGAATCCATCTCCACGACAACAATATGTTGTTCTCATACCTTGAGCACCGTAGAGCATGGTGAGTGCCATTGTCTATCATCAGTCCGTCTTCTCGGTATGAAAGGCGCACTTCACCAGTCGAACGAAGCAGCAAGAACGGCGAGAACGCATCGCTCACTTGCCCGCTGTTTTCCATGCACCCTTGACTACTGAGGATAAGAGCGTATTGGATATGCCTGTTGCACAACTGGTTGAAAGCATCAAGCAAGCGGAGATTACACCCCAAGCATCGGTGATGGCCTATGGAAAGGCAGCATTATTGGCTCACAAGGAGACAAACTGTTTGACAGAGATTATGATCCCTGAAGCATTGGAATGGGCGAAGGATTGTAATATGGATGGCCCTTTGGCTGGTGTCCCGGTCAGCCTGAAAGATGTGAGCCGAAGTCAATTACTTGTGATTGATGAGCACATACTGAATGTAACCTCTGATACCCATAGATGTTGGGCGTGAAAGGATTCGACTCTAGTGTTGGGTATTCTGCGAGGGTTGGGCAGCCTTTCACCGAGAACTCGTCCATCTTCAAGCTCCTTCGAGATGCTGGTGCAGTACCTTTCGTCAAAACCAACGTTCCGATTACCCTCATGTCGTATGAGTCTTCTTCTGATGTGTTCGGTGTCACCACAAATCCTCATAACGCGGATTATTCACCTGGAGGTTCCTCGGGAGGCGAGTCAGCTTTGATTGCATACGGGGGCTCCCGCATTGGGGTCGGCTCAGATGTAGCAGGATCGGTGAGGGTGCCGGCTCACTACTCCGGGCTTTATGCCATCAGGGCTTCGGTCGGGAGGTTTCCGACATTCGGGAGTGGAACCAGCATCTCAGGACAGGAAGGGGTTCCGTCCACCCATTCACCCATGGCCAGAACGCTTGAGGATCTGGAAACATTCTGGAAGGCCATCGTAAAGATGCGACCATGGAAGTACGACTTCAATGTAAGTACGGCTCGTTCACTTCACGGAACGGTCGCTCACATGCCTATAGTGCTTGGAGATACCATGGCGTGAAGTTGATATTCGGCAGAAGAGGCTGAAGTGGGGTGTAATATGGGACGATGGTAGGATCCCGCCTCATGGGACCGTACTTGTAGTAGCTCACATCGATCTTCCTTGACAGGCGTTGTAAGACCTTCTCCAGCTTGTAAGCGTGCCCTCGAGCGAGTTGTAGAAGCTCTGAAAGCACGAGGAGATATCGTGACAGAGATGTCAGTTCGTTTCCCTGTCTAAAAGTCACTTGTTGACTCTCTTGTTATATGTAGTGACCCGCCTAGTCTATATGAAGGTCTCAAAATAGCTTCGCAATTGCTGCTCGCGGACGAAGGTATGTCTTTGCTTATCTTGATTGAATGCCAGCACTCATACCTATTCTCCATACAGCAAAGGTAATAACAGGTCCCATACGGTTCGGCGAGTGGTGCGACGCTGGGGTACGCCACTTGAGAAGATGGTTCATACTACCGCGATTCTTAAAGAAGTTGTACGTCTGGTATACTCGATACATCCGACGCGATGAAGTATACGCAGGATTATTGGAGGGCGTGATGTCGGAGAAGAAGATAACAGAATATTGGCCTATCGTTGGTCGCAGGAATGCTTACCGTCAGCAATGGTTCGACATGTGGGATAGGGAAAACCTCGACTTCGTGCTAAGTGTACCGAACGCTCTTCCAGCTGTTCCGCATAACGGGATGAAGATGGGTGCTCAGGCTTGTGGATACGCTGTACTTTTCAATATGGTGGGTGTTCATTTCGCAATTAGGGCGGACGTCGAACACCCGTCGCTAATGCTTGTTTTTCTAGCTGGACCGTACTGCGGGAGTGCTACCAGTCACTCAAGTTGATCCTGTCATTGATCAGGTACCACCGTCATTCAGAGCTCGTAACCACATCGAGAAAGAATCGTACAAGATGTATAACCCTGCGAAAATGACTGGTCTTCCGATCGGCATTCAAATCGTGGGAGGACGCCTGCAAGAGGAGAAAGTTTTGGAAGGAATGAGATTGGTAGAGGAGCTATTGAAACAGGACGGTATGCAATACAAATTACTGAGGAAGTGGTAGAAGCATATGTGTAGCTATGTAAAAGATGGTGTATCAGAATTTTGACCTGTACTAGACGATGGACCTTGCGACGATGAACGTAGGAGATCATCGATATTAGAGACATAAGAGCTCCAGTCCCCCCATCTGAGAAACGGCATTGAGTATTGACTGCGAGAAAGCGTCTGTAGGAAGGTATACTCACCTGTATTCTCTGGGTGCGCCAGATAGCGTCGCGAGTGTTGTCCCATCTAATCTAGGTCCCCCTTCTGTAAATGTTATGTGAGCCGGTAACATTTGACAGAAAACATGGAAGATGCACATACCTTGCACTGCCGGAAGCGACCAGCTCGAAGTGGAAGGAGCAGGCGCCTCGAGGAGACCCGACCATAACGATGCCTCATAACCTGGGTTGTTGGTTCCCGACAAATCAGAGAGGGGGTCGTGCGGAGGAAGTCGCCCGAGATCCTCCGTGTATAAGGGAAGCGTGTTTAAAGAGAAGCTGTCCTCCCACTGTCGGTGGGATCCTGGATGTGGCGGGAACGTTGCATCGCTCCACTCTACAATCCCGGTCCGATCCTCCTCCGTGGACCGTGGCCGCTTGAGCGCATTTGCGGGGGTAGAGGCAGTATCACTGCCAGAGGAGATGAGTTTGGTGAGCATATCGCTGTCCACTAGTCAGTAATCCTGTCGAATGATATGAATTATGGGAACAGGTATACCAGAGACGACCTGCAACCTGCCAGCTGCAAACATGTGATAAATACTCTCCATTCAACTTGTGAGTATAGCGGCACTCACCGTGCTTCGTATGTTTGCAGCGCCCTCAAACACGTGTGAACATCGTTAAGATCTCTTTGAGGATCAGTTCCGAAGCCCATATTCTTTCCTCCCCAGACCTCAAGTAATAACACGATCGCCGAGTTGAAAAGGACCATCTACGGGTATCAATATTAGCAGCTCCGTTTCCTGTCGAGCCCGCGTCCGTGAACTGACCTGTGTTCCCGGGAACGGCACTGGCGAGCCTCCTTCTCGATTTTGCACGTCCATTAGACGCGCGGATGAACGGGCTGCATTGGCGCAAACCGCCCGACTAATATACGCCGTGTGTTTGTTGCGCGTTCCCCGGCCATTGATGAATGTACGATGTATTTGGATTTGAGCCCAATAATAATTGAAATATAAATTCGCTGCTTGATTGGAGAAGAGCCTGCTGTCCCTATACATGTGCGGATTCCAGCGTACTAAGGAGACTGAAGTCAGTAGCCGGAGAAAAAGAGAAGGGCGGGACGGACAATGATTCGGGATATTATCCACCCATTGATTCAGAGCTTTGTCGAGTTCTTTGACAACTTGATCCTCTTGCTCGAACGCAAGGGGTGTCTCGATTTTGTGAGGTGATTTTCGGACTGCAAGCTGAACATGGGAAATCGTGAGCCCAATAGAACACTGGAGGGAGTGAAAGAGACAATACCAGGCTACATTGTGCGAATCCGAAAATGTCCAACAGCTTAAGCACTTGTATATGGCCTGACATGGTAGAGGGTCTTCCAGGCGGCTGCTTGAAGTTCTGTTCGGGGTCGGGATGATCCCAGTACTCGTCGTCGCAATCGATTGGATGCTCAATGTCGTATCTAGAAGGTTTCGAAGAGTCTGAATACGGAGAGGTTGAGCCGCAATGACGAACTCACTCAGCAGGATTTGTTGCCCTCGGTCGTCCCAAGAATGCACTAATGAAGACGTCAATGACAACCAGACACCAAAAGCCCCTCTTCCAAAGTTCCCTTTCGGAAGAGACGTTCGTAGGACCTCCACGGAAACTCTTCCTGTGCACCCCTACAGCGTACGCATACCGTATACCTTGTCCAAGGAAGAACCAACACTTGTCTCGCGCGCTTGTGGTCTGAGCAAACATGATGTAATTCTGCCTGGGAGGTTGAGTGAAATGTTTCGCCAGTGTTATATATAACCACTTACACAGATCAATTGTAGCTCACAGACATCTGGTATCGCTGATGAAGGGAGCCTGGCGTCCATCGCCCGATTTCCAATCTGCTTGAACCATTTCCAGCCAAGACTATGCTTTTGCGTTGTTCCCGCCTCGCTTAGATCCAATACGCCTTCTTCCAACATCCTCGGGTCGTTCAGGTCTACAAACCTCGATCCGATAGCACAGACGGACAGCAGGAGAAGGCCGAATCGAGTATCCGATAGGTGACGCCCGTTGGCAACATCGTTTTCGAGCGTCCGTCTATGTAGGAGTGGGAACATGTACTCGTAATCTTCGAAGTAGTGCCCGATCAAGATAGAGGTCACCTCAGGCGAAGGAAATTGGAGTGGAGGTTCAGGTAGCTGAGGGGCGATTTGCCACTGTGAGAGCGAGAAGTCAGCCGACAGATAATACGACAGGAAACGAACGGAAACTGACCGGGAAACTACTCCAGAACTCTGATCGCCTCGAGTCTGCGGCTCCGGTACCCTTGGAATATTCCGCTTTTGCCCCCAAGACCGATTTGACGAATGCCTTGTCGCTAGATTTTCCGAAGAAAGAGTCGTCACCCTTGTTCTTGATGCTCATTCGTCCCATTGGAACTCTTATAGAAACGTCTGAATCCTGATCCTCGCCCTCGTCATCCGAGGATGGGCTATCAGGAGATGCGATGGGACGTCCATTGGAGGCGCCACTGCCTGGCGAGTTTGCTGCGAAGACATCAGAAAGGACGTGCTAGAGATGATTCGATACTCACTGGACATGGTCCTGGGGGCGGTATAAGAAACAGCGGGAGACCGACGAGCAGCAGCGAGTTGCTGTTCAAGATATCGTGCATATGTCGCAAGCTCAAAAATTATGTTATGAGCTACAGTGAGCTCCTCCGGGAAAATGTACGAAGCAGAGAGCACATAGTCGGTCAGCTCTTGGCGACTGGATGGTGTGTCGCGTACGACCTGTTGAATTGAATGAGATCATGGCAAGGAGTAGAGGGTATACAAATGGCGTCTAACATTGGCTGTTTCCTGAGTACCAGTGAAAGGGGGACTGAAACAAGTTACAATTAATGTTCTTGAGATTCTCAAGCTTGAATCAACGCACGTTGAAACTTGTGAGGAACTCGGGCTCTGAAAGTTTGGGGTTGCCGGCTTCCTGGCGGCCCGCTGAAAGGCATGCGTTCAGCCCTCGATGCACCATGTACGAGGGGACGTCCTAAGTACCTTTCTGTTGTTCGTGAGCACATGTGTACATTCCGTGTTGAACATGATGCAGTTAGAACAAATGTTTCCTGGCATGTTCGCGCTGTCACCTGAAGGGAGACGATCATAAGCCCAAGTCTCATAAAAACCCTCTTCAGGCACATACACTTCACTGTAGGAGTAGCACAGTTCCATGTCAACTTCGAATCGGACTAATGACGGGTCCTTTCTGACCTTTCTTCTACATTGTAGACGTGAGCGAAGTCTTTCGGAGGGTCTATCTGAAGATACGAACCTGTTTACAAGTATCACAAGCACCCTGTAACCTTCGTTTCTTAATCCCTCGCTCCGGGACTCCTCCATTCTCGGCGAATCTAGACATCATCTTAGCGGTTGGTTGTTGGGCCTAATGTAACCAAAGAGTGGTAGTGAAAACGGGTTGGTAAAAGCTTTGATGAACGGATCAGAGAAGAGAGACAAGAGCAAAAAACGTTGAAGAAACGAGTCCATGATGTATGGAGCGGAATCGCATTGAACTGCCCAAGGAAAGGGTCTCGCGGGCATTGATAGGCTTGCGCAATGCGATGCAATGATTGGCTGCAGGGCCACGGGCGGATACTATGCCGGCAGAACTTGTTGTGCCAAGATTTCCTGTGAGCGCAGTTGAATCGCTTTCACCATATAGACGCCCATGATCCAAACTGACTGTCCGCAGCTTGCAGGTTCACAAACGAAACAAAAGAAGCCTGAATTGATCCACGCTTCTACTGGTCTCAGGTCTGATGCCACCGGAGGAAGAATCTGTGAAGAAACGACGACTACCAAATTCCTGTGATGAGTGTCGTCGAAGGAAAAGTGAGTACCTGTCACGTCTTTAATCTCTTTTTTTGCGTCTGAAGGACTATCGTAGTCAAATGTAAGCAATCATCGATGTTCATTTCGACGTAGCTTGAGTCAAGCGGTACAGGTGATAGCTCGACGATGCCAGGAGCTATATGTTCTCATTGCATCGCGTACAAAATCGAGTGCACGCATGCTATCGTGAAGAAAGTGAGTTTCTCTTACAATCAGGAGATTTCCTCTCAACTTGGCTTCCAGAAAGGGGTATCGTCTACATCCGGGTAAGAACCCCTTGATTTTTGTGTGACCTCCATGAACGCGCATTTTGCACATCCAGATTGCCCGATAACAAGCACGATGAAGCCATCAACTCCCTCGTGGACAAAATTCTATCACCTACGAGGCAGTACCTTCCCGACGATCCCCGGATCATTCGCCAAAACTTGGTCGATCTTGCCACCCACATCCGTCATTTGACCCGCGAGCTTGATGGGTACTCAGCGTCGGTCCCCTCAGGCCCCAGGAGTCAGGCGGGGGCTTCACCTCTCTCAACGAGAGAAGAAGACGAAGCGGTCACCCAGTTGGATCAGCATTTCAAACTACTAAACATCGAAAGGACACAATCGCGCTATTTTGGGACGTCCAGTCGAATAATGCTCGTCCAGAACGCTATGGAGATCAAGAAGGAATTTTCGAAACAAGAAGCCAGTGAAGCCTTGTCCCGCTCCAAGAGGCTACCAATGTGGGAAATGGAAGAGGTATGTCAATTTTTGTGCAGCTCCTCGAAGCCTCTGACAACCGGCAGTGGCAACAAATGCCTGAGGTACCCCGCAGCCCATTGTTTTTCCCCGAACTCGACCTTATGAACGAGCTCGTTCATCTGTACTTTGTCAACTTCAACGTCTTTTTTCCGCTCTTGCACCGCCCCACATTTGTCAACCTCGTCACCAGTGGCGTCTATTTGCACGACTACTACGTCGGTGCAACCGTGCTTGCTGTGTGCGCATTGGGCTCCCGCTACTCCAATGACCCCCGCGTATTCTATCCGGGCTCCGCTTCGCAGCACAGCGTAGGTTGGAGGTGGATCAGGCAACTTCAGTTGATGCCGACGACGTTCCTCTACCCTCCATCGCTTTACCAGGTACAAGCCTACATCGTAAGCCCCCGTTCAAGTTATTGTCGCATCCTTATCATCTGACTTATAACACACAGTTAGTTATGCAGTTCACGAATACGACGACAACACCTGAGCACCCTTGGCTCCTCACCAGCTTCGGCATCAGACTTTGCCAGGATATCGGCATCCACCGTAAAGGTCGCGGGAATACAATCGAAGCCGAGCTTTGGAGGCGAGCGTTCTGGTCTCTGATCATGGTCGATGTCATTGTGAGTCAGATCGTGGGTCGGCCTCAGGCGATCATTGCAGCACAGTGAGCGCCAGTATCCATTTTCTCTCTCTTTGGCGTGGTTGACTGAAAGGCGAACGTAGCTATGATCTCGAGTATCCCGTCGAGTGTGACGACGAGTATTGGGACCATCCGGATGAGAAGGTGGCGTGGAAGCAACCGGAGGATAAACCCGCTCAAGCGTCGTGTTGGGTGTGGATGTTGAAGTTGTTGGAGATTCTGGCGTCTACGGATCAGACTATCGTACGTTGCGTGTTGTTCTACCTCTTGCCTCAGAAAACTAACCTGTGTGCGACGCAGTACTCCTTGAAGCGAAGCGGTGGTCAGACTCAAGATAAAAAGCATCTGGCGCGCCTTGACTCTCGTCTAGATCAATGGCTGAGTGATTTACCTGAGCATCGCAAGTTGTTTTCCTTCTACTTGAGTGTGCTCGCTTCTCAAGGGATATTCGATTTCTAGTGAGGTGGGATCCCAATCGAGAAGACCCTCTGTTCTTCCAGCAGTCAATCTTGCTGTACAACGTCTATTACTGGGCGCGAATACAGATTCATCGCCCCTTTCTACCTCGACCAGGACGGTTCTCCGTGTCGGAATATCCGTCGTTGGGTGTTTGTTCATCGGCTGGAAGGTCTTGCGTGAGGGTCATTGACACTATGCGAAGACGGGGCCATCAGGTACCAATCGGTATCATGGTTGTGAGTCCTAGTCGTTGCTCGTACTTTTCCCCCTGATGGTTGAACCACTCGTAGACCGCCGTGTTTACTGCCGCGACGATCCTACTGACCAATGCGTGGATGTTACGGATCGAGAAGATGCCTATTGATCTTAAATCAGAGCTGGCGGATATATACCGCTGCCTCGACTTTCTGCGCTCACTCGAGTCTAGGTTAGTACTCGTCGGCCACCTCCATATCACGCTTGGCATTGCATCTTCTGGTCCTCCGGAAACCTCCATCTGTTTGGCTCGAAACTGAAACACTGGGGGGATTTGTCCTCCCAACAACCGTTGCTAGCAACGTCAGGCGTTCGGCACAGATGTCGGGCCGTGATTCGCAGGGTATGCGGCAGGGGTGTGGTGTTTGCGAGCTTGGGCCAGACTCTAGGCCGAGCCGAGCTGAGCTCTGAGCTCGGGAGCCCAAGCCGAGCTCTGAGGAGAGCCCTGGGAGAGCCTCGCAGAGCCTTGTGAGCGTTGGGGTGGCCCTGGCATGTTTTGGGCAAGTGGGACTCTACTGTAGCGCCTCAGTGGTGTCTTCAGCCCATTCTGGACGCTGGAGCTACCCCTCAGTCACCTCACAATGGTTCTGTGGGTCATTCTCAACTACATTGCGGCTGCTTCGTAACAATCTTGCTGCCGGATGAACACGCGACCGAGGCTTTGGATCGAGCTTTGAGTCTCAGGTTCTCACCGGGAGCTCAGAGCTTTCGGCCCAGCCCGGGCTCACAAAACATCACACGGGAGACCGATACTCTGCAGAGAGCTTCCTGAGAGCGAGTGCCTACTCTGGTTTCAGTCGGAGGTGGATGTTCAGCGTGAAGGCGGTGGAAACCCGAGCTTCATGTTGTTTCCGCTTACAGATCTTCGACCGATCCCCTCAGGTTCAAGTTGAGTTTCGAGCCAAACGAGTTGAAGTCTCCGGAGGATCACCTCTGAAGAATAATGCCAAAGGTAACTTATAATCTTTGACTGACTGGTTTTCACAGTATCCAACTCGCGGGTCGTACAAGCGACATTCTCGGAGAAATGATAGGAATAAGTCAACTACAGCAGGCTACCCACAGATTGAAAAGAGCCCACGGATACTCCCAGTTTGACGGTTCCTCCCGAGATTCGAACGAGTCAAGCAGACTCGAGCCCGGGAGATCGTTACGAGTTGCGCCGGGGGGTATACAGTTACCTGAAGCGGTCCCTCATTTCACGAGTGGTGGTGAAACCTTCGGACGTTCCCCGCATATCTCCGAAGTTGGTGGCGTCCCGCCGGAAGGATTCGCTCGCGCCCAGGAAGCTGGCTTTGACTCATCTCTGTTGGGAGTCGATCCTATTGATTATCGGGACGGTAGCGAACGACTACAGAACTTTGTTACCAGTACGACGTACCCGTTCTCAGGAACAAGTGGGTATGGGGGCCTCGAGGGCGGAGTAAACCCACTCTTTGGTGATGCCGAAGGTGAACGTCTACTCATTGTTGAAGAGTTCAACCGCCGCTAAGCGCCAATGTGATACACAGGGAGCGACATCGGGGGTTTTTTGCGATCCATTAACGAAGGATATGGAGCCACGTCAGTCGCCGAGCGGTGGGTATTTCTGCTTCTTCTTCTCAGAGACAAATTAAAGGCTAACGCTGGTGAACCGCGCGGCAGATATGATGATTGGGATTCGTATCTGTCAGCCGTAGATCAGCTTTTACATTACATGGAGCGCCAGGCATGATAAGATGACTCGACTGAAGTACCCTTCCGGTTCCCGAAGTTAGGTACTTGACGCGCGTACTACTGGCAACTCCCAGGGTGTATATGGTGCTATGAATATACTGTATTGGTGCTTGTCAAGTTGGCTGCGCTGTGGCTGCGGTTTAACTATTGTCGAGCAATGTTAATGAGAACTGGTGTAACTTTGGTGATTACGTGTACAATCGGCGCCCCTGCGCGTCCCTATTTTCTGAGGAAAGTATTTATGAATTGAAGAGCTCCGAAATGCTCTCCCTCATCCCCAATTGTACACAACTTGAACTCGATCCTCATCATCGTTATCATGGCTGACGATGAGCCAGCTAGCAAGAGACGGAGGATGCAGAACGCTTGCGATGAATGTCGGAGGAGGAAAAGTGCGTTCCTGTTCTATTCTCAATTTGCTCAGGTACTGACATAAATGATATTCCGTTCAAGTTCGGTGTGATAGTGCTACGGCACCAGGAAATGTCTGTTCAAATTGCCTCTCTCTGAGCATTGAATGCACGCATCTTTTGGAAAAAAAGGTGTGTTCCGATTTCTTGTTACATGGTCGTCACCGCGGGGTACGATGCTGGGTGAAGGCGACATAGCTCATTCAGTTGTTCTGTCCGGAACTAGTCTTCTCGGAGCGGCCATGGAACGAGAGAGATCTGCCATTCTTTCCGTGATGATTCACTGTCATTCTTTTTAACCACAGAAACGCGGTCCTAAAATCGGGTACGATCCAGTCTTTCTCAGGTCTCGCTCAAGGCTCACTGTCGACACAAAGACCCTCGAAGAAGGCAGACAATGCTCGGAACCTTGTGAACGCCATTCTATCCTCCTCAAAACCCTTTGTCATCCCAGAAGATCCCGAATCTATCAGAGAGATATTGGTCGATCTGGCAAATCATGCCCGGTCTCTCGACAGGCAATTGGCACTAGCTCAGTCTACTTTTGACCACGATGCATCTTCAGCATCAGCAACAACTTCCCCGCCAGCGTCGAACGATGTGCCTGAGGCTGAACCAGGAGAGGTTGAGGATTCCATTGACCAACTTGCTGCAGAGCTGAGACAGGTCACCCTCAGTCACCAGAAGCGACATTTTGGGAAATCAAGCAACTTCATGCTGGTCCAGTCAGCAATGGACGCTAGACGAGACGCGTTAGGAGATCGTGCGTTCACTTTTGCCATTTTCAAACAATGTCAAAGGCCCGACTTTTGGAAGCCATTCCCCGTGAGTCGCTGTTATCACCAAGTTTACGAGGGATTCAACTCACCACGACGAACGGGCAGTGGCAGCAAAGCGTTGAGATCAAAGTGACTCCCTTCGTCTTCCCGGAGGATGATCTTCTTCGCGATCTTATCGAAATTTACTTCACGAGACACAATCCGTTTTTCCCGCTCCTTCATCGACCAACCTTTGAGCGCCTCATTAAGGAGGGGTTGCACTTGTCCAATCGATCTTTTGGAGCAACGGTTCTGGCCATTTGCGCCGTCGCCTCTCGACAATCGAATGACCCTCGTACGCTGTGCGAAGGCACCACGTCAGAACACAGTTTGGGATGGAAGTACTTCCGTCAAATTCCTCTTATACGTGACTCTTTCACCGAGCCACCGAGCATCTACGATATCCAACTCTGTAGCGTGAGTACATGACCTCCAGATAGTCTTTATACTCTGTCCTCATGCTCATTTTAGTTAGCCGTCTTCTATCTACAAACCACGTCTACCCCAGAGGCCGCCTGGACTATGGTTGGCATCGGAATACGTTCAGCTCAGGAAATGGGTTTGCATCGTAGAAGCGCTAGTTCTGACAACACCGTGGAAGACGAGCTGTGGAAGCGGGCCTTTTGGCTGCTCATATCGATTGACTTATTCATGAGCGCATTCCTCGGTCGACCGCGCGCCACAACACCCGATGAGTATGTATTCTCTATTGACCCTCTACTGATGCTAACTCCCGCTGATGCAGTTTCGATTGTGATCTACCATCCGAGTGTGATGATGAGTACTGGGAGACACCCGACCCTAAACAAGCGTTTGTACAACCTACGGGGAAGCCGTCCATCCTTTCATTTTTTGTGACTTTCATCAAGCTCCTTGACATTGTCGGCTTTGGACAACGAACACTGGTGAGGATCCGTATTGTTACATGCGAACTTTGAGCACTAATTGGAGACCTGTAGTACTCGGTCAGGAAATCGGAGTTGTGGTCTGGGATGGGTATCTCTGGAATTGACTGGAAGCGGAAGGCGGTCATCGAGCTCGGTGAGTAACCCTTATCAGTCCCAGAAAATGACAGATTGACAGCCATGTTAGACTCTGCACTGAACAAGTTTGTGGATCAAATACCGGACCACTGTGCGTCTTCCCTCATATGATTGTTGCATATACTGACGCGCGGTTGCAGTGAAGTGGGATCCTGAAATGTCGGATCCTGTCTTTTTCCAGCAGTCTGCACTACTACACTCAACGTACCATTGGGTACAAATCCAAGTTCACCGGCCTTTCATTCCTCGTCCTGGCCAGGAGCCTGTCCTACCATTTCCATCTCTAGCCATATGTTCCAATGCCGCTCGAAAGATAATTCACATCATGGAGACGCTACAAAATAGGCGGGATAGAGGCATGATTGCTCTCGAAATGGTACCCAATATTCTGGTACGATATGCACCTCCTCATGACTGATCACTCCTGCTGATGTACTGACTATCTTATCTTAGACACCTCTGTTCGCGGCGGCTCTTATTCTACTGGTCAGCATATGGCGTCCACAGCGGGCGAAAAGCACATTAGAGACTGAGAAGGAAATGGCGGATGTTTACCGCTGCGTCAAATTGATATCAAAGTACGAGGAAAGGTAAGCTAAGCCCGTTTATGTGATTATGTGATCGTTGCCGTATGATACTGACGCGTTCCTTGCTACCTAGATATCAAACAGCTGGTCGTATAGTGTGCGTTTTTGTCCTCCCCTCTTGCCCGTCACATCGCAGAGTCCTAATACACCCTATCCAACAGAGATATATTGAACGCGGTCATCACAGTCGGTCAACTTCCACGGGCCAAGGAATCATTGAAACGTCCGAGGAGTCCCGACGGCGACGAGCCTCGTGCAACAAGGACCGGATCAGGACCGTCCAACGTTCAGGTAGTTCTAGAAGACCTCCATGATGAGTTCCACAGGAGTCACGCCAACCCCGAATCCACGACACACAACACCATCAACGCCCTCAACGAACCGACCCCATTTCCTTACCAGACTGCAACCCCTATGTCTTTGCCCTCGTACTCGGACAACCTTCTCTCCACTATGGGACCCTTTGGAGGCGATCCACTTGGACCCACATCTACAGCTCGGGCACCGAATCCGATGGGAGGAGAAATCGGAACCGACGCCCTCATGAGCACTTTCGCGACCGCGAACGATTTCATGTTGCAGCAACCTGATTCTATGTGGTATCCTCCCGCGGCCTCGACCTCAGGGAATGCTGACTTTACGTACGTGCACACTATAAATCGAGATTCCGCACACGCTAACATTCCTTTTTTTCAGTCAAGACGACTGGAACTCCTTCATGTCGAGTGTAGACGATATAATGAACGGAGCTGCAGATTATCGTGGATTTTGAAGGAATTAGACGAGAGTTACGACTATTATGTATTTCCACATTGTGTTTTCACCAGCTTGGAGGACGACTCGGGTATCGATGTATCGATGTACGTATAAATTAAATAATTTCTCCCGACTCGCAGCAACGCACAAGCTTTTATAGCGACCCTTTCGCACTAGTAGCAAGAGAGGCTATGATACTTCTGAGGAGTTTGAAGTTTGCAAGGCGGTGCGCGACAGTGTGCGGTCGTCTCATCAAACTATCGACAGGACTAGATTGAACTGTGGGGAAAATCAAGTCTGAGACACGTACCTTAGTAATAGACTCGCCAGGATTTATGGCAAGTAGAATCTGAGTTCCTCGTAGCTCGAACCACCGCGCTACGACGAAGTGGCCCAGGGAGTGGCCGTCGATTGAAACGTCCTCGCCCACGGCGAGGCACGGGTGGTTACGAAGAGAGCGGCATCGAGTCTGATTCCCCTCGAATTGACGCCCTTTATGAGAGCTTCTAGCCCATGTCTTACTTCGATATAGTCATGGACCAAAATGTATGAGTTTAGAAGGCGAAGAGGTACCAAGCATAGATGTTTTTGCCGTATTTCTGGCTAATCAAGAGCCCGGCTAACCGGACCCTCAGAATAAGTATCATTCACTGACGGCCTCAGTACTAGTAGCTCTGGCGAGTATCGATGTATCGATGTGTGAATAATCTAAGTACTCGCAACCCTAATCGATATCAATATCAATACCAATTTCGATAGATAATCCTCCTCCGTAATGCGAACAAACACCAGCTTTGATGCAGTCCCTCCAGGCAGCATACATCAGCACGACGAAGTTGTTACCCTCAGGACTGCCCGAAGTCCATGGGTCAGTGTCCAGCCAACCGAGAGGGTTCACGGCGGGTGTCACAACGCCAGTTGCCTCGACGACATGCGGATTGCCGTTTCGATCGGTCCCTGCGAGAGTTTTTATCACCTCGTCGGCCCAAGTGATGTACTTTTCCCCAAAAGTATCTGGGAGCAGGACAGCCATACGATACGAAACCGCAGCCATCAGCGACGTACCAGAGATCTCGCCAAATCCGTGGGCAGTCTCAGTATCGTTGAGGTAGTTGCGAAGCAGCCCGTCGTCTGGAGGAGAGGCGAGAGCTCCGTCGAGAATTTCCTTAATCCATGTCGAGAGGTTATTCACGGCCTCGTCACACCAACCAGCCGTCAACTCCCTCGGGGCTTTCATAATCGTAGCCAGAACACGGGACATCCCTCCGACGGCCCAAGCGTTGCCAGTGGACCAGAGGCCGTGTTCAGGACTCTGAGGACCCACGATGTGCTCCCAGACGCCCTTGTAGGGCACGGAGTCCGATAAATTAGCCTGGAGCGCCTGACGTTGTAATCCGCATTGGTCGACCGCCTCCCGCAACAGCGCGCTGTTGTGGGTGTCGACCGCGTAGTATGCGAGAGCAGGCGGAAGCATATACATCCAATCGGACCTGAAACATACATGAAACGAGATCGTTAGAAGTTGAATCTGGAAACGCGATCTCTGAACGCTCACCAAAGCTCAGGGACGTCCGCGCGGTGGGAAATAGCACCGTTGTACCAGCGAGGGGCGTCGTTGAGGAGGTAATCGACCTCCGCCTCCAGAGCAGGAATGTATCGATCTTCTGTCTTTCCCAGCATCACGGCAGCAACACCTAAACTGAAGGGGTCCCCCACTGCACCCGCACCGTCGGCAAAGATGTTGGGTGGAACGCCAATGGTGATCCTATCATCCGCGTATTGGAGAGACCTGATCTTTGATTTTGGAATCGCGGGCACCGGGAATGGCCTCGAGCCGAAAACGGAAATATCGGGATTGTATAATTCGAGCAGAGCTTCCGCTGCCGATCCGTACTCCCATGAATGAGTGGGAAGTTGTTCAGCGAGGGCTGCCACTTTCTGAATGTTGAACCCTGGGTTGAATGGGAATGCAGCCCTGCGTTCTGCCTCCGAGATCCCGGAAGACGTTGAAGACGGAGCTACGGAACTTGTCGTTGTCGATAGTGTTACAATGGACGAAGACTCGGCGGTGGAGGAGGTCAGGGAAGTAGTACTTGCGGTAGTGGGCACCGTCGACGACATTCCTGCATAGGAGGAAGACGAAGAATCGGAAGAGGACGGAGGAGAGGAAGAGGAAGGAGAGGAAGAGGAAGTTAAAGGAGAGGAAGGTAAAGGAGAGGCATGCGACCCCACGAGAAGGGATGTCGCGAGAGAAAGAACGAGTGCTAGGGTCCGCATCGAGACGGAATGCAGCTCACAGAGGGACCCAGTCCATTTTATAAAGGAGGCGAGGAACCATTTCCCGGATGTCTGATACTAAATGAGCGGGAATCAAACGCCATTGCAAGGTCGCTGAGATGATCCACAATGGAATTTGCTATTATCAATGGCACTTGTAGAGCGAATGCACGGTGACAGGTGAAACAAGCGTGTGAAGCATGGGCGCAACTGAGTGCACTCGGAACTAATCTGAATCAACACGACACAATCACGTACGGTCTGAAGGGCAATTAAAGTTCAGGTTAAACGAATCGCCATCGTATGCAAAGCCCGCCCCTATCGTATTTCACGAATAGTTGTCGTCGAGGGTGATTTTGGCCCTTGTCTGACCTCCTTCAAGCCTGATCCAAGTTTCCACCCCTTTGTTTGGGTCTGGCGAGGAGAACAGTAAATTCCTCACCCCATATCCCCACTCTGGTTCTCCGTAACCTCCATAACTACCACATGGTCGTCAGTAACTGGGTGGAAGCACGTTTAGTAACCTCGAGTTGACATACCCTGAATGCTTGTCAAAGCAGAAGATTACGTTTTTTGTAGTCTCTCTTGCACACCATTCGTTGCCATGATCTAAAAGTGGATGTTTTGTTCGATTTTGATCACCCCTGATATATGGTGAGGAGATTCATACCATGCCCGGAGATCACTGCATGTAGATTCTTAACGTTCTCATTAAGGGAATCCCAGAACGCCTCGTCTTTCTCCGCATTGCCAGGGGTAAACGTAGCCTGAACGGAGCCAATGCCGTCCAGTTCGTCGACTAGGAGAGAAACGGGTCGAGTCGAGCTGCGGTTCGGTGTCGAAGACGTAACATCACTAACCGTTTAGTCCAGGATTCTTCGAACTATCCAGTTGGGTCTGAACTTCGGTTACGACATGACTGTAGGACAGCGTCAGTGGTGGTAGCAACCTCCCTCGTATCTCCTACAACTCTGGAAGTAAAGCTTACGGAGGAATGTGCACGAATGCTAGCGCCCCCCGATTCTCCGCAGGCCCCCAAACAGCGTTCATTTTCTTGGTCTCACAAGAGATCCACTCAGCGACAGATTCGTCTACCCAGTCCGGTATGGGCGCTGGTTCCGTATCCTGAGAGAATCCACCTGGTATCCAAGTCAGTAAGTTGAAATATCCGTGACAGGCTCCACGGCAGGCAAGATACTGACCACGAGAATCGAAAAACCATAGGACAAGCGCCGGCGACGCGTCTAGAATCAAATGTAGTAGGATTATGTGGGTCCACTGCGGACTAGTGTCGTCGTACCTGATAGCTTGGCGTAAACCTATGATAGTGAGGTCTTTGAGTAGGAAGCCAAGTGCTCAAATCGATCATGGACACTCACAGGAACCCAGTAATTTCCGGGGCCTCCTTCCCCTCCAATCTCTGAAGGTCCCGCCCGAGTGTAGCTGAGAGGTGTGATCTCCTGTTCGCGTTCAATCTCCTCTAAATGTGTGATGTTGGGGTTATTGTCGTGATTCTGATACTAATCAACGATGTTTTCGGGCCAAGTGATATCGGAGACTCACTCCATGAGTCGAAGAGAATGGAATTCTGGCCTCGACCAGGGGCCCTACTATTTCATCAATCAAAGTCGTAGAATTCTCTCGAAAGGTATCTGCCCCGATGGTCGCGTCAGACCGCTGCATGTGCAGGTATATGCGTATTTCCGTGGGTATCACTCACTTTCTCCGGTTATCAGGTCTCCATTCAAAACTCTAAACACAGTGAAAGCGAATGAGAGGTGCGTTAGGGTACGTTCCTGCCGAATCGGACATAGCATCTTACACATAGTCGGGTTGTTCATCCGGTAGAACAGTCTTCATGAGCCTTGTGCTATTGGCATCTTGTTCAGGGCCCCAAGTGTCCCAAGGATTTTCGCCGAAGTGAAGGTCAGAAAAGACCGTGATTTTGAACGTCCCATCAGGCCTGAACGTGAGTTTAGGCTTATCCGGGTACGGGTTCAGGGCATCGGTGGCAACTAGAAAAGATCATTATACGTGGTCCGAAGGAGTCATGGGGCAAGAGTTGAACGTACAGCGAGCTGGGAACGACCTCGCGATTTGCGAAAGGAAACTGAGTGTCAAAGCTATTAGTTGCAGAGACCGCTCGACGGCCCCCATGATGGAAGAAGCCAACGTGCGTTTGCCTGCTTAATTCCCACATGCACAGGAGTTATCATCGCATCTAGAGTGACGCACAGTGGCGTCCCAGGTGCATATGACCACAAGTCCGTGGGAGGTTTGCCGATCAAAATTAGACTGAGAGTCGTAACTCGAGTTCCGAGCGCATCTTGTTGCCTAAGCTGTTGTGTAGAGGTAGATGATTAAGCGGTTGAGATTTGATTTCGAGAAGGCAAGGACGGGATTCTACAAAAGCTTCCATAAAGTTTACTTCAAAACGCCGTACCCAAAGGTCTGCCTCCTTGGGCTTGGTGTCAGGGGTATCTCCTCGTCCAGCTCTCCTTGGAAATCTACAAACTCTCCATGTTCGGCCATGGCACCGACATCTGATTCCACAGGCTGGTACGACGAGTCTGGGGAGAGTTTCCGTTGGGCAAGAATCCAGATCCTCCAGCCGGGAAAAACCTTCAATCTCTTGGAAATAATATAGAGAAATAGTGCCCTGTTAACGGCACATTAGGCAAGTGTTTAGGGGCGATAGGCGATAAAAGAACTCACAACAACGGCAGCCACAAAGCCAAGTAAGAACCTACGCTTATGCTACGCGGTAAACTCTCCGGTATATCCCCTATCGTATCCTCGTCCGGATCGCTAGGAGGTAGCGTATTGTCTTCATCTGAGTCATCATCAGTGTTGTCGGGTGGTCTTGCACTGAGTTGTTCAGGACAGGCGTGGACTGAACGCCATTCGAACGTATGCGTTCCTTTAAATGTCCATGAAAATTTCGGAGTGGCCACCTTCTGAAAACGGGATATTTAGTTAGTTGTGTCAAGACTGGACCGAAAACATTATTCGAGACCAGGCTCACCCCATGCTTTCGTTCTGCGACCTCCCGCGATCGGTCACATTGAAACAGGAAAGACGCCTTTTGTTTCTGTCCTGTGTATATCCCACCATGTAGGGTCATTCTTAACGATGTCTCCGAAGTTGCTTCGTCTCGTAAAACCTTGAACTTGGGTGTCAGGCCTTCTTCAACGTTGGTACCATTTCCGGCAACTGGAACAACTTGTAGTATTCGCGAAGGTTCAAGACGATGGTTTGGGCGCGTGTTCACGACTGATAATAAGACAGAGTTGGCATCGTCTTTCTGTGGAAGAGGTTCAAAGATACTGACCCGTCAGACATATCCATGTCCCCTCTGGACACTGAAGCGAAGAGTTCAGTTACTAGCTCGTGTGTGCTTGAGACGAGCAAACGCACCTGTAAATCTGCTGGTAATGTCCCATCCCTCCTTAGAGCTCCTCCAATCCCAATGTCATAAGTCTTTCGTGTCCTAGTGGGTGGTGTATCTTCGCGCAATTAGCGTTGATGATTGGAATGTTTTGAATCAAAAATCGAACCTTCATCCATCGACAGCTTCAAATAACGGGTTTCTGATTGAACGAGTGGACATATGTCGTATCTGAGGTCCCCAATGTCGAAGGAGCATGGAATTCCCGGGCTTGAGGAGGTCGATAACGACACCGAACCAGCATCCACTGCCTTAACCCCAATCCAGAAACATAAAACAAGATAGAATGTCGCTTTGACCCTCTCCATCATGAATCCTTCTAATTCCCCACCAGTCTTCAACCAGCTTGAGAATGGTGACGGTCAGAGAGTGCGATGTAATGGTTATCAGGGGAAAGTGGAGAAGATATTATTGTCAGGCCATGCGGAAAGAGATATCATCCACGAGCAATCCCGTCAGGTTCAGGATCAAGGGCTGGAAAGATTGACAAATGTTGGCGGACCGTCGTTGGTGGTCACATGCGATTCCCCTACGGTTCTTCTGCCGTGGATATTCAATTCTGTGGTGTTTTTTGTTTGAGGCGTTGAATTGTAGTTTGTATTCGCTGTAGAGCTTGCCATTCGTGAGGGATAGGAAGGTTAGGTTGAACATTGAAACATACCATCCGGCCATTCCTTCCACTTTTCACTCTCTAGCCTGTCCAAGTTTTGCCCAGTGAAGGGCTCGGAGGTCGTGATGCGTGAGCGCTTGATCATGAACGCCCCCGCATGACCAGCAAGCGCTCGAACGGTTATGCGACGTTTGATATCGTGGGAACGAACTGTTGTTGTCCTTCTCCCCAAGCCACACCCATCCACCTGCTCTCCTCTCTTGTTACAAGCCACCTTGTGCGCAAAGGATCTCCAAGCACTCTGGGGATGATTCTTTTCTCGCGCTAGTAACGTTAAAGATTCCGGAAGTGCGTAATTGCCGCCAACGACCCATAACATATGACATTCATTACGGATTCTAGGTTGAAATATTTGCAGATATACGCGTGCTTTTCACGCATCATGAGCGATTGTCGCTGACTGCTGGTCAGAAGACCATCGTCGTCGCGCTCAGCCTGCCGCCCCAGGATGTTTTCAGGACCTGTTTGCGGGTGCGAGGTTTCGCCGCCTAGTATGCACATGTGGAGGTTGCTGGCATAGAGGTTACACATCCGCTTCTCTCAAGCTTCTCTGCGTCATCGGACGACAAAAACAATCATGTGTGGACCAGATCGGGGCTATAAAAGAGAGTCTGCCTGTACTCCTGGGTTGACAAAGACACATTTCCATGTTGCCGATCTCTATCTGCTTGAGCTTACTGCTCGCGTACCTTGGCCAACACGGGGGAGGGCTAGTAGGCGCGCAGACGACTGTAAATGTTAGCGGGACTCCAAGCCACTCCATTCCGACTACACTGTGTAAGTACTTCAATCATCCTACTTACACCTTTCAACTTACCTTTGTTGTCTCGGACTGAAGGGGGGCAGATGTACGAGGTGAGAGTCGCCACTGTTTTAGGTGAAGGTGCTGCCATTCTTAACAGCCCCCTCTGTTTTATAGGACATAAATGTGAGCAGTTGTGATTCCTGTAGCGCCTTCTCATCTGACACTCGCTCGTCTCATCTCAGCATGTAAGGGTGGTCACTACCTCTTGTTGGAGATCAGAATTTACTTGCGAGACAGAGCGGAGATGGAGGACTTTACGCGGAGCGTGAGTAATCTTCCTCTTCCACATCGACAACAACTCACGCACCCTGCTACCAGTCCTCCAGAACCGTGCTTTTCAGAAAGTTCAACCAGGTGTGTAGCCTCAATTGCGTTGTCAGCAATGGCCTCAATGTCGAAATGTGTATAGGCACCACGGATGCGCTCAAGGCCTGGAGTCCAGTCAATGGTGCGCAGATCGCCGTTGTGGCTGACAGCAACCCAGTGTCGAATGCCCTTCCGAACTCCCTCACATTGACTGTACCTGAGGGAAGCACTGGCTCCATCGGCGTAGCCAATGAAGGCTACTTTGGTAAGTTTGCTCGTTACTCTTTTCTCGCACATGTCATTCACCTCGTGGACACTACTCTTGGCAGGTATCAAAGTGTCATCGAGCTGGGAATACAAGGCGTCTTTCTTCTACCGGACCTCTTTCTCCGGCGACGCGACTATCAGTCTCCAGACATCCTCCGGTGAAGTGCTTGGTATCACGACAGCCTCACTCACCGGAGACGAGGCGTCTTGGAAACAAGCCTCCGTCAAATTTACTCCAACGACCGACGCGGACTCTGTCGACAATCAGTTTGTAGTCACTGTTGACGCGGAAGCTGCATCCGGCCAGGTCATCAACCTTGCCTTGTTCTCCCTGTTCCCTCCAACATTCAATAACCGAGAGAATGGCTTGAGAATTGATATCGCTGAGGTTTGTGTCCTACCCTGCGAAGTTGGTCGGGGCCGAACTGACTCTCGGCCTCAAGACATTACAGGAAATGAAGCCCGCTTTCTTCAGGTTCGTCGGAGGCAACAATCTCGTGAGTCTTCTCGCCAAGTGTAATCAACGAACGATGACAAACGATGTTGTAGGAGGTACATACATCGCCCTCACTTTCAACATATGGAGAGCTTCCGCTCACTGCTGATCGTAAAGGGTCAAACAACGGAAAGACGATGGCAATGGAACGCCACCATCGGGCCGCTCGAAGAACGCCCCGGTACGGTGCCATCTAGCAATCCCCTATCTTTGAACTAACTCGCTGCCCTCAACAGGACGTCAAGGAGATTGGAGTTACATCAACACTGAGTGCGTATTCTTCCGCGAACGACTCAGCCGTAATTTCCGGACTAAATTTTGGACAGCGGCCTCGGATTATACGAATATCTTCTGTGGTGTGAAGACCTTGAGATGGAACCGATCATGGCGATCTGGTCAGGTTTGTAGGCACGAGCCAAGTCAGAGGAACGAGATACTGATGATGTTTTCCAGGCTACGCTCTTGGTGGTACCAGCGTTCCCGAAGACCAACTGGAGCCTTATATTCAACAAGCCGCCGACCAGGTTTGTCCATCATTGTGGGACATGGTCGTCAGTGGCTCACTTGACCTGGTAGATCAACTTCGTTATAGGGGATCCAGAGGAAAATGAACATGGTATGAACTGCTATGATTCTCTACAAGTCATCGAATAACCCCGGGGCTTCCCTCAGCGGCTCTCAGAGCCTCTTTAGGTCATCCTGAACCTTTCAAACTGCGTCGTGTTGAAGTAGGAAACGAGGTACGTATTCCATCTATTCACGATAGAATACCGGATGGGGGGTCCGTATCTGATTATATTGTGTTAGGATTTCATTGGTGATGCACCTCGAACGTATGTAGAAATGTATCTATCGACCCACTGCTATCGTCGAAGGCCGACGTTGATCTACAGGTATCCATACCGATGGAAAAACTTCGTGGAGACACTGCAGCCACAATTCCCGGACATCAGTGAGTACCTTTCCTTTTTGAACTCCGGTGAACGAGTCTTACCCCACCGTTGGATAGCATTTATCGCAACCACTGACGTCAATGATCCGGTCCTTGACCCAAAGCCTGCGGAATACGATGTTCACGTCTATCAAACCCCAAGTACGCTGACCCTCTTCGATTTCACAACGTCAACGAGATGCATATCTTACGACCAATCTATCAGGATGGTTCTACCAAAACGCGTTTTATTATGACGATTTCGCCGTTCGTTGATTCTATACTTCAAGTTAACAAATACTCGAAAACTGAATCTTTTGACCTCAGCGAGATGGCACAAAATACTTCGAGGTTCGCTATGCTTCAGCTTTTTAACTTCTCGATCATCGTTCAACTCCGATACCAGGGCGAGTACGCAGTCACTTCTACCAACTCAAGCGACATCTTCGGGCTGCCAGAGAACGGGCGCCTTGTCTTCCCGACTATGGAAGGTTCGTTCACTAGTGGATTCACTGACCGATTCCTCTTACGAGCTCTCGACCTGTATAGGATCCTCCGCTGAAGCAGCATTCATGACTGGCTTGGAGAGTTGGTCGTGTTTCTTTGATTACGCCTATTGATGTTCTGACTATGTTGATGATCAGGAAACAGCGATATTGTTTTCGCGGCAGGCTATGCGCCTTTGCTTAACGTGAGCGATCCCTTCGTACTCGCCTCGCGTTGATACTTAGTGCCTTTTCAACCAGCACGTAGAGGGCTCCCAGTGGGCAAGTCGCTCTCCTTGGTTCTCCTATCCCTGCTGAAAATTAGACCAAATTGCTAGACCCCCAATCTCGTCAGCTTTGAGTGAGTGATACACACTACGAATGTTCCTCTCCCTGGTCTCAGCGTTCGCACCTAGCTCCGCAAACGTCTACCGATCAACCAGCTTCTACGTACAGAAGGTACCATAATCTTGGCGGCCACTCACGGGGAAATTGTAGCTAATTGGGTCGCAAATAGCTCTTCAGCCTCAACAGGGGTGATGGATATCTCCCCAGCACGCTCCCTGCTAAGAACGGAAGCCTCCACTGGACCGTGGCGAAGAGAGGCGAGGATGAGATCATCATCAAGGTAAGAGACTCTCATGGCTTTCGCTACGAAAACCGATCCTTACGAATTCCCGACGCTCACAGGTTGCCAACGGAGGTGGGGAGGCACAGACTTTGACATTCGCTCTGCCATTCGACAACGTGGCTTCGAGCGGTACCCTCCAGCTCTTGACTGGACCAGCAAACGCAAGCAACACTCCTGATGCACCTGATGCGGTGACTCCACAGGAGTCGACTGTTACGACGGGGAAGTCATTTGACTATGAGGCACCAGGTTACAGTTTGAGTGTGCTGACGTTCACTGCGTCTTGAACGTAACAGTGGCAGGGTATCATCGAGTATCTCCGAGACACGCCTGTATGAAGATGTATCACCTATCGTTCGTTTGCGCAGAATGACTAGGAATCAAGTTTTGACTGGAAGGAAAGCCGCAACGTTTCGTGGACCAGCTCAGGGTCTGATCGCCGGCTCGCTCACCAGCCGGATCCTTTGACGCGGATTTGATCGCGGGCTTGCTTTCCGAGCACCATAAGTGTCGACGACGGTACATGCACCACGTCGAAAAGGCCAAGGAACGTTGTTAGACTACAGTATATGATACAGAACGATTGACCGCTTTACGAGCAAGCAGGAGACAAAAAACGAAGTGAAAACAACGATCATTTGCTAACCGATCGACATCGAAGTATCCGCAAGGTCAGAGATTCGTTCCGTGGTAGATGCCGCAGAAGCGTCGGCTGCTGTTTCTGTGGAGTTCCTTTGCGGCCTCATCGAGAAAATCACGTCCTTGATGACCTGCGCAATTAGCCCGTGTTGTGCCTCGACAGCGATCTTAGAGCTAGAGATCTCGTCAGTAATGAAGGAAGACCTGGGAGCAACCCACGAACCTATCTTTCACGCTCTTTGCCAATTGACTCTCCTCTTTCTTCTTTTCTTCTTTCTCCGTCTAGAACCGGGATCGGTCAAGTGATCATAGGATGGGCCTATTTATGAAAATACCTTCGACGAATTCTCTTTATCTTGTAGTGAAGGTAAGGTTGGGCGTGTACTCGGTACTGCCGAACCAGCCTTCGATAACTTCTGGTGGAGATCAGCGAGTTGAGAAACCGCGTACGCCCGATTCTGTTAAGAGATCTCAGCGATGCAGTAGCGCGGAAAGTGGGTGACCGACCGAAATCAGAGGACTCTGACTGAGTGTGTTGGCCCAGTACTTGTTCCAGAGCATCCCCAACAATTCCTGGTCGAGACTCGATTTGAAGATCTCCACTTCTAGTTGATAGTACTGGTTGGCGTGGACACCGAAATCTTCAATCTTGCTGAGGGGGATTGACTGATACTCCGAGGGAGAGGTATTGGGAGGTTTGTAGTTTTCCGGATAGGTGCGGAAGGCTCCGATGTCAACTTTCCCTGCGGAAATGGTACGATTCGGGTCGACCTGAATGACCACAATCCAGTGAGCACTGTGACTGGGAGCTGAGAACGAGGATGACGCGTACAACAACTGCCACAAAAGGATCTTGATACAACTGGTTGTTCATTTCAGTGCTAACGTCTATACCAGACAACCAACATCCATATCCTGGGTGAGAGTGATACCATCCAATGGCATGCTCCAGTCTTCCGACCTGATATGATAAGGCTTCAAAAAGAGCGGACTTGTGCATGTAACGCCACGCACCTTTCCACTTCCTTCCATGTACTGAACCATGTACTCTGCCGCTTCGTTTCCTGCGTTTACACGTGTCTCTGTTCCCTGTACAGGTAGCGCGAATGAATCCATGATCACCATTGTCGTTCCTATGATTTTGCCTTGCATCATTCCCATGATTTCGTAGGGTACGCCTGAACGAGCGTGTATGACCTACATCAGGTACATTCGGTGAGAGCAAGACTAGCATTGGCGACGGATATACGAACCATCTTGATCAAGGCCACCGCTGAAATCTTGCACTTCTTGAAATAGTGCGGGCTACATTGACTTCGTTGAGCCAAATGAAGTGATCAAGAATGAGAACTTTGTCATACTCGTTCTTCCAAGGAGCTGCGTCATTGATCCTTCTTTGTTCTTCGCGATCGTACTTGAATATCTCATCTTCGGGCGATAATACTTGGACGTTGTTGAGGAGATCAAATGTCTGGCTGGCGGTACTGGAGGATGCGGCCATCGTAACTCCCAATCTGAAAGAAGGATAATGAGATAAAAGCGAGGCAGAGAGGAGAGAGACCTACCAGGAGGGCCTCGGATTCCAAGACAGATGATGCGAGTTGGGATGTGGGAGTCAGATTCAGAATCAGGGTGTCACATCACGGTCACGCGGTTTTCTCAATCAGAGTGGCACCTACAATCGCCCACAAGCTCGAGCAAAGTTCAAACCGTCAACAAGATCAAGTCAAATGTGTTAAAAGTAATGTAAAAATCAACATGAGAGGGAAGAAAAGCTAAGACCGAATACGCTTGATATTGTCATTCTTAGAGTGCATCAACCCACTGACTCGGATAATCCTCCTCCCCACTGTTGTTCATTACCTCGTCAGAGTCGTATCGACCACCGCCAGAGCCTCTTCCAGCGTCAGTTGTATCAGAATCAGCCGGACGCTCCGTGACACGTTCTCCGCCCCACCCTCCCCAACGCGAAGAACATTCGACATCATAATTGCGCCTGTTATAACCCCTCCATTCACCTTTCCACTTGGGGAGGTGCTTGCTCCACACCACCCGACCTGAGTGTTCCTGATCGCGACTTCCCGCCAAATCAAATTTGTAACCCTCCCAGCGTAGTTTGCCTTTGATCAGGCCATCCCCGAGAAAGATAAGATAGCCCGTGTTCGACTTATCGAATGTTGTCTCGCCAGATCCCTCTCGTCCTCGCCACGCAAATTCAAGCCTGAGCCCGGCAGAGAACGGGCGGTCTGGGAGCTTTGTCGTAGGCGCACTCGACCTGATGACACCGCTGATAACCCCGAACTCGAATGTTCCCCAAAGCCTCGCACGAGTGGAAGAGGGACAGATCTTGAGAACGAATGCATCGCCGTACGTGTAACCCCATTGCTCTGCAATGTAAGGAGCCACGATGTCGAATTTGCCTAGCAATTCCCGATCTGGCACCATCTTGGTCTACGAGAGAGAAACTCAGTATGTGACACTGGGGGGAAAGGATCATGCTACCTTCAGATTTGACGATTTGCCCTTCCCCTTCCCCACCTGCGCTTTTTGCTTCCTCTTAGTCTTGGTATTATGCTGAGATACGTATTCCCTAACAGCTTCCTCAACCTCCGTATCGACCACCATGAGTGTCTTGATCATACGTCTCAGTTCACCGACAGGTATGGTATCGACGGCATCCTGAAGAGCCTCCATCGTGCGGTCTTCGTCATCGCCATCATCCGATTCCACTTCATCGATTCCAAGACTACTTGACGCTGCGAGCACCCTGTCGAATAAATTTTTCCGCCGCTCTTCGGCCTGCTGCTGCTTCTTCTCCTCTTCGAGTTGTGCCTTCCGTTGGGCTTCCTCATACTTCTTCTGTGCGACATCAATCGCACTCTGGTACTCCGCCTTCAACTCCCTTTCGATCTGTAGTATGTTATCGGGGACGCGAAGGACCCCATCTTTGTCGAACGCTGCCAGAAGCTGTTTCTTTGCTGGGGCTTTCGTCTTCAGTGGCTTGAGCCCATAATGCAAGAGCTGGGCGCAGTAGAACCATCCAGGGGAGTCCTTGTGAGGTGCTGGCTGCCTTTTCGCGACGGTTCCCTTCTTTGTGAGAACAGGCCCCGCGGGGGGTGTATAAGTTAGGAGCCAATGCAGCCTTGTGCTATGCTCGCGTTCGACAAAATTTCCTTCGAACTCCACGTAGAAGCGGTTGCCCATATAAAGAAAGCCATCTCGTGAGACTGGCGTTGCAAAATGTCTGTCCATAAACGTTGAAAGAATGTGGTGATGTGGAACTGTCGAGGATCAAGCTCAAGGCAGGTAAGACAATGAGTCAAGCGCGGGTAGTCGCGGATGTGGTGGCTAACCACGTGATCGTGTATCTACACTCCGATCAAATTCCGATCTGCCGCCGCTCCGAGGCTCGTTTGCGGTTTGACGCTCTCCATCTACTTGGTCGGTTCACCTGCTAGTCAAACCTTGCTATGCATCGACTGGACCTGCACCTTTCCTCAACAACTTTGCAAACTTCACTACACTTGTACGGCCTGGACGACTCGTCGTTCCGAAGTGGTGGCTCAAGACTCACTGACAGAAGCATATACTCATCGGCCTGCGATCCATCAAGATACAGGGAGCCCAACTTCAAATTCTCCTTTTGGCTCGACATAACTTTGAAATTTGAATCGGCCTGTAAACTGGAATTGAAGCTTTTCGCAGACACGGCCATCTCACCGTATCTCTGGAGGCGCATTACTTGATGACCACCATCGCCTTCCGGCGGAGACTCCTCCAGGGCCATGATCTCTGCAAATGGTCCATATCTGATTGAAATTCGGTCTGTACATCTTGCATTCGATTGTCCATTTCGCTGCATACACTCACTTGCGAAGATGATCATCATGATCATCACTGACGATCTGCATGGCAACAGTGAAAGGCGGAAAGCCATCAGCCTTAAGGGTTGAACGTTGGTGGGGATGCTCAATACCATTTGCTCCGCCTATGTATCATCGCTCTTTACTGCGCTCAGCAATCTTTTCGCCCAGATCAGACTTTCTATTCGAACACCGTGGGCCTTATACTTGGGTCTCCGTTCTTCGCAAGGGATTTCCTGACTCTAAATCAGCTTGCAGTTACATACGCTGGTATCTTAGACCGGCTTCGGTACCGTGTAGATCTCTATCGTCTCCCTCGTCATGATCTGGCGCACAACTATCACTTCCATGCGGACTACGTGGTCAACTGAGCAAGCGAATGCATTGAAAGAAAAAGCTCCAGGTACTCCAAGGTACTCTTGGTTGCAGGTTGACCCGTTGTTGCCAGGTCAGTGACCAGTTTCGTACCGTTATCCGGACTTTAGTACGGGTAACCAACGTGGATTCCGATTCCGCGGATTGGTACGCCCTGACTCGGCGACACCCAAATCACTGGCACAGACAAGATCGACAAAACTCCTCAGACCATGTATCACCACCATGTCCGGTCTTATTCGACAAGCACCGGGATTCAAATGTCAGGGCTGATTTTGATCCTGATGTCTTTCGCTTTTGCATCGTACATACTGTAGATCTCGTGCGTATCATCACCGACAGATTGTCAGTCCGTATATATACGCACTCGCGACGAATGCAGGTACCCTTTTCCCAGTCAAATATCCCTGCCCTCTGGGGTAGACCCCCTCGCAATGGCCTCTCTGCTAGACATTGTCAGCTCTCTGACTACGGCACGCTACTTCCTTAGTAAGAGTACTATTTTCAGGATTTCTCTGGCTTACGTCTAATGTTGTAACCTTCTAGTGGCTGCGACGACATGCTCGCTCTACGATCATCTCTTAACGTTCGGTCTCGAAGTTTCCAATGTTTGGACAAATGAATACCAGAAAGGCTGGTCTAAGCTACTGTTCGCACTGAACCGGTACCTCCCTGAAGTGGTCATGATCTACGTGGTATATAGTGAGCCATCTTTCGTCACTCCTAGCTCACTGAAAAGAAGTGATTCATCTCCCTACCCTAGTCATGAGTGGATTTGCGGAAACCCTACATGATGCAGTGAGTCCCATCGTTTCTTGAACTTTGATTTCATGAGTCAATCTTTTCTCGCCTGCAGGAGTGAGTTTTGGGAAGGACTGGACATCCGGACCAAGTCTCAACTATAATATGAACTTCAGGTGCCGAAGATTCATATGGGTGTTTACGGTGGCGGCGATCTCAATGGTCGCGATCTCACAATGTGAGTCCCGCACTCGGTTGTCGATTGGGAACAGTCAATCAGTAAGTTTGCTGACACAAAACCGCCTCAGATTTTATCAATCGCCGTGTGTACGCATCGTGGGGGTTGGAGGAGAAGATGACGACTTTTCTCTCCGTCGGCTTCACGCTATTTATGGGAGCATTGGGAATCCTCACAATTATGGTCGGACTGGAACTACAAAGTGAGTGGATCAACTCGTCTCAAAAGTTCATATCTCAAAAAGCGATCTTCTTTAGAGCTAACGCACTACACTCCGCTTTTACATGCGTGCGGTTTTGATGAGATACCAAAGCTCCTTCCCTATTTGCTTGGGATTCTTGTACGTTTGACGCTCGTCCATTGTCATCAAGTCGAGGACTTCCATCCCATACGACATCTGACACTCCAACTGACAGGCGGGTTTCGATCTCTTTCTGATCGTTCTGGCTGGGTACAGTGCACTCGAGCGGCCCCATCAATCAAATTCGGAGGTCCTCAGTTCGTTCTTGCGGTATGGAGCCACATTGTTTCTGGTACGTGAAACAGCCACGTTTGAGACAGCGGGAAGGGATTAAAGAATTGATGATGATTCCCGCCCCTCCAGATCCTTTTTGGCAAGTTCCTCGTCAAATGTTCCTTGTCAAGTCAAGTTGTTAACAACCTTCCGCCTTTCAACGTCTATAGCTGTGCGGCTGTGTTCGTTCATTGTGGCACTCGTCGGGAAGGCAAGTGGCACCCTCAGTTTTCTCGCCGACTTATGGAGGTACTGACCAAGGTCCATTCCTATCAGCCCACAGAAGCATTCGCTGCCGCGTGGTGAGTACCCCTCGTAAGGCCTGGACGCGAATGCCCTTGACGATATCTCCCTTGCTAGTGTCGCATTCGTTCTGAACTCCATACTCGTTTCTCGAATTCACCTACGTCTAGAGCATGTGCGGGTGACCCACATCGCAATCGAGACTAACCGTGGAGAATCCTTCCTTGTCATTTGAGTTGGAATGGACGCGTGTATTATTATTCTATGTAGGCATACCTTAATAATTTAAGTACCTCTGGACGCTGTGAGCCAGTATCACAAATAATTGAGCCTGAGAACTCGAGGGCTCGCTCAGAACCACCTCCCGAGGATCTCAGTCCGAGTCACCATAGCGAGCACAATACACGCCATAACGACGTTCCGCGCGGTTTTGAGGCCAGTTGCCCAAGCCTGTTTTCTCCTCCAAGCCGCCGGATCTTTCGCAGAGATGTGATAATGACGCCAATCCACGTGCCTGAACCACCACCAGAACATCGTGCCTGAACCGGGGAATATCATTGCGATCCTTCCAGCACTGTTCGTGCGGTACCACGAAGTGCAGCTGACAAAGACTGATTGTTGAAGCCGACTTTCGATGCGTCGCTGATAGTCCTCTGTAGCATCATTCGATACCTCGATCGACGAGATGTCGGAGGACAGCACGGGTTCTATGAGTTTCAGGATGTATTGAACCTAGAAAGCGTGTCAATGGTGGCCCAGCTTCAGAGATCTTTACGATGTGAAGTACCTGGTTTTCCTCAGTGTAGATGAAGGACGTGTGACCAGTCCCAGTATTGGGTCCTGGAGGATTTGCGCAGTGATCAGACCGATGTCAATGTACAGTCGGAGATGCGTGACCTTGACTTACCGCCGACGATGAAGAAATTGGGAAAACCTGGCATTGTAGTCCCCATATAGGCCATGGGGCCTCCGTTCCTTTGATAGTATTCTTTGACCGTTTCATGCCGCCCCTTGACGTGTAATTGGTAGTCGTCCTACGGTGAGTATTTCGAGCGTAAACTATGACGAAGAAATCTGGGCGAAGACTCGTAACGTACGGCGACATAACCAGTTGCAAACACTATGACATCGAATGGTAGCCTTTCATCTAGGCGCGATTAGAACACGGTGAGATATAGGCATGCGGAGGAAGGGGGAAGCTGACCTTGTTTCGTGAGGATCCCCTTCTCAGTGATAGCTTCGATGCCGTCCCAATTCAGACGGACATTGGGGCGATTCATACTTTTCAAGTATCGGAATCGATCCATGACGAGACGTTTGCATCCCGGAGCTTGATTGAGTTGGGGGGTCAGCCAGAGTTGTCTTATGAAGCGAAAAACAAAAGAAGTCGTACAGTAAGTCGGGATAAGTTTGTCGTGATACTCTTCAGGAGCGGTCTTCTTGATATGTTCTACCAATTTCTATAGGGCCGATTTAGGATTTTGGGTGATACTATAGACCCATGCCAATAGCACACACCTTCTGGGCCCATTCTCTCGTTCTAGAATTGGAGAAGACCATAAAGTAAAGTATCTCGCACTAGAAAAGGAAATTTTAGTCCCCTGTGATGTATTTTTCGGTGGTGATTGAGACTTCTCACGTTTAGGAAGAGTTTGAAACGGTGTAGCCGCATGTATAAAGGGACGTATCGAAACCACCATTTCTGCTTCGCCGTGTAAACCTCCCGTTTCTATAGACCTTTGTGAGCAAGGAATTCCAACAGAGAATATATGGGAGACGTGCCGCGGGGAAGAACCAACTAGGTGTACGACAAAAGTTCGTCACCATAATCGTAGGATCTTCAGAAATCGTAGGAACAATTTGGGCTCTACATTTTGCATCAGGCTCACGAGCGCTAGAGAGGTGTATAAACGAGATAACGCACGCTGAGGTAGCATTCCCCACCACGGCAACCTTCTTTCCCTTCAAATCGACAGAATGGTCCCATTTGCCCGCGTGAAAGAGGTTCCCTTCGAAGTCTTCGATACCCGGTACATCTGGAAACCTGAGTACCTCCAAAGGTCCGATTGCTGAAATCAATATTTCCGCCTCTTCTACAGACTCTGCTTCTCCGTCAACGACCGCGTTGGCACCAGGAGACACACTCTGCCTCGATTTTGAGGTATCAGACTTTGGGGCCGTCTTCGTTGTGATGATATATTTTGACTTTTCCGCGTTCCAGGTGGCTGAAGTGACTTGGGTGTTGAACTTGATGTGATAGTATAGATCGTTCTTTGCTGCCACGCGACAGAAGTACTGGGATATTTCAGCTTGGGATCCATGTGAGAAGTCCCAGTCTGGGTTCAAGTCGGTCGAGAGCGAGTAGAAATGAACGGCAACATCCGAAGAGCAGCCCTTTTACTTCGTGAGTACAAGCTTCAGCAATCAAAACACTTCAGAATGCATACAGGGTATGTATTGTCCTGGAGAAAGCCATTGTCATCGTCTAAGAGCGAATCAAATCGAATTTTGCACGCACCCTCCACGTTCCTCCAACGTCGCTACCCTTTTCATAAATCACGAAATTGTCGAAATCCGGGAACTTCTTCTGCAATGCGACTGCAAATGCTAGATCCCCAGCACTGTCACGTCGTTTTTTAGTCAGAAAAGACAAGCAGAGCCCGATAGAAGGTTAAGAAAACACACCCAGCACCTATGATAACGATACGAGGTCGTGGCATGATTCAGAATCAAAGTGCTCGACGCCGAGCGTCGTCACGGTCGTGCCGCCATTCATTGTTTCACGTCGACCCTGTCTTAAAGGGGTAGTGCCTAGGCGGCTTTAAGCCGGTCCATTCAAGTCGAGGATTCCATATCATGGTGACTGCGAGAGATGAGACGAATTGCAATGTTTGAGAAGCAGATCGTATCCAAGTTGTATCGCTGCGGTGAGTTCAGTAACCAGTTAATGTCATTTATGTCATTGGCGCTGCCGCGTCGTGACTATCGTCGCGTCAGGGTGACAGTCGCGTGCACATTCTCCAACATTCCCTCACTTTCTACCCCGACGTCGTCTAAACACCTTCAGGTCTTCGATTTATCGACCAGAATGTCTTTCTCAGATTTACGAACGAAAAAAGACAAGAAATCGTATGTGAATGTCTCAACCGTACCTCGAGCTCAGCCTGAGTCCTCAGCTGCAAATTCTTCACAATCTCCAGTAGTTGGTCAGGAAAATGAAAATGACTCCCGAGTGCGCGAAGGTCTCTATTCTGCTCTTCCAGAATGGCTGGAGATTCGGGTGTCTCCGGAAGAAGGGAGGGGGATATTCACCAAACAGGCGTTGAGAGCAGGTAAGTCATCGTTCCTCATGTGAAGGATCCAGCAATTTATCGACATATTTTATTGCATTTGTAGGGAGCTCTGTGATATTGACAAAACCTCATGCACACACAATATCGAATAGTTATCTCGATAGCTGTTGTTCAGCTTGCTCAACACAAGAAGAAACCCAGGGTAGCCTGCGCAGGTGCGCGAAGTGTAGGATCGTTCGATACTGCAACTCCGTAGGTTCACTTCCATCCTATTAATCAGGGTTGTATTAACTCTTAATTTCGTACCAGGAATGCCAAACAACCGACTGGTCGATCCACAAATTCGAATGTGCTGCCCTGCAAAGATGGTTTCAAGCAGCTGAAGGCGTCGATAGGCCACCTGGCGATGCGGTAAGGTGTGTTGCACGATTGCTTTGGAGGCGGCAGAAAAAGGGACGTGAGTCTGTGTGGGTGAGTCTCCTCGTTCTTTCGACGCCTTTGTATATCGTCCGTCGACATGTATTCACACTGGCGACTTCAGGCAAAGGAAATCGACTCGATGCAGTCGCATCGTATCGTCGTGACTAAAGGCGATCAAATTGACACCAAACACATTGAAGACCAGACACAACTCGCTCATAGCTTGGTGCAATTTCTCGGGGTCACAGCACCCCAAGAGCTTGCCGAGCAGTTTGGCATTAACAGTGCTGGTGAACTGGTCGATATCATTTCGAAGGTCTGTCGCTTACCGTTTACTTGCGTCAACCAAGCGCGATACATTAATGACCTCTTGCATTAGTTCACGACGAATACGTTTACTCTTTCCGACCCTTCACTCACCCCGATCGGAGCCTGCGTCTCTCCTGCGGCTGCACTATTAAACCATTCGTGCGATCCAAACGTCGTCGCCGTATTTCCCGGAAACGATTCTAATAACAAGAAGGGACAGCCTCTCCTGGAAGTAGTAGCCATTCGAGATATAAAGCTTGGCGAACAGGTGTGCTTTGTTCATTATCCCGTCTAGTACACGCCTCTGACCAATAACCCTCGCAGCTTCTGACCGCCTACGTGGATACCACGCTCCC
>JANHQD010002392.1:0-23388 GCA_024721195.1 Marasmius sp. AFHP31
CCCCCCCCAAATAAGGAAAGGGGCTCCGTAGGCGGGGGATTGCAGTGAAGGCATGTGGGAGATAGGTCAAAAACACATGGTAGTACAACGCTTTTCCCCGCCTGCGGAGCCCCTTTCCTTATTTGGGGGGGGGACATCAATTTTTGCCGCTACTGTATATGGCCCGCCAAAGTTTTCCGACAAATGCACGTGAGAAGTTGCCAAAATTAGAAGGCCTGGCCAGGGTTCTCCTCGAACTGCCACTCAGTGACTCACGACCAAGCTTCTCTGGAACAGATACCACAACCGCATACCACAATCTCAACTCAATATCCCCTTGAACATCATACGGTTGAACTTTCAAATGTATTTGGTCGCCGCCAACCTCAGCCCGGCCCTGCAACTCAAACGACAATTGGCTCTAAGCCTCGAAAACGCTGGCGCACAATCAGGAGCAAGCTTTCCGGAGACTTTGCTGGCATCAAATATATCCCTAGGCAAGCTAAATCAAGCTTGATGATTGTTTTCAGCTCGACTTTCCTCTAAAAGATCGATTGCACCTAGTCATGGCACTGGATACCCTTCGACGACGCTTTGACCAGATACCGACACGATTACCAAATGCCACATTCATACTCTGTTTCGGCTTTGACCTTCCATGCCACACACTTAAACCAGAAAAGCATGCGGTGCCATGGGTATAAAAGCAAGGCTACAGAATCTCCTATGGCCTGACCCCGCGAAACCAAAGATGCACTCCCCCGTTTCCCAGCCTCCTACTTCTACACTTGGCTCTCCTTTCACTTCTCCGTCGTCTCAGTCTCGTGTTCCATTTTCCAAGAAACCTGCCTCGCCTTCGGATCCCGATGTCTACTCAGATCCCGATTCTACAACATTCCTGCGTCATCAGACGGACGACACCGTTCGAAAACCCCGGCCGCCAAGAATCAATTTCGATTTGTACACGAAGGAAATCAAAGACGCGGTGGCGATGTCGACAAGGACGGGAACGAGGAGAAGAAACGCAACGTGGAGGTCGACTGGCTTATCGTCTGTCAGGAATGCTGCGGAGGCAGCCTTGGGCGAGGGTACAACGAAAGGAGAAGATGAGGTAGTCAATAACGATAACGGAATCGGCTCATTCTCTATCAGGCTTCGAGGTCGACTCGGACTTGGATCGTTATTCTCTCGACAGAAGGAGAATGCTCAGGTGCCGCCAACGCCAAAGGCTGAGACTCAGAAAGTGGAGAAGAGATCACCTTTCTATTTCACCGTTCCGAGAGCTGATTCGATCACCTCGTCCATCCCAACAACACCACAAACTTGTTGGAGCTCTGGCCCATCTTCCACCTCCACGGACCTGCCACTAATGCCTGACACGCCGGTCAAGGGTGACTTCGCGATCGCTCAGCGCCGGCGAGCTCGTCAGGAGGAGGATCAGGGTCGGAGACGCACGCTCCGTCGATCAAGGTCCTTCGCTGATTTTCGCCCCTTGGAGATCGAGACCATGTTTGGAGAACCGGACTACGAGGAGGTTGATAAAGTTGGGAGGGATTGATCGAAATGTAACCTATTGAGGACGTTTAGCACCGGTTAGCTTCTCTATCGAACTTATGACATGACCATGATCCCTTTTATCTCTCAATACCATTCACTCGTGTAGGATATATATCCTTAGGACATCAATAAGACTCTATATCTCGCATAACTTCCTGACTATCATCAGTAATGACAATCGAGTATGTTCACATTGTGATGACAGTCGTCCGAGGCCAGTGGAAGGAGATTAAAACGGTGTGGGTGTCTATAAGAAATCGCTACGGACGGTTATCTTCAGCTCGCAAGAATCAGAACCGGAGGGGACCGTCTTTGAAGTTAGCCAGTATGCCACCCTCAGAGTCTCATATTCATCCTCGAGTCGAAGATCATCTCCTTTCGAAGCCATCACGGTAGTGGCCCACTGTCGACCTTGTGGTTGACAAGATTAACCGGTAAAGGTCAAAGCTAGATTTTGACCCTGCGTGTTTTCAGTAGAGCGACTCGGGCAACGTTGCTATGATCTTGGTCGGATTTTACATGTTACAGCCAGTGGAGAGCAACCGACATGGGCACGAAAAAGCATCAGTAGCGTGGGAATGTTCTTCCGAAGTCGTTCCAGCATGCCTCGGACATTGCGGACATCACCCTTTCCTCGCTCTCCATCAGCATCCTTTTCACCCTTTTCTCTTCCAAATCCTCCACTACCGATCCCAGTGAGAACGAGAACACTTTCATCGACCCAGAAAAGATTTCTCATTCGACTTCAACTTCCTTCCTATCAACTCGAAAACAATTTTCATTTATCTTCAGCTCGATTCCTAAGTTGATGGATCGGGGTTTTTGAACTGCTCAGACAAAGGTAGTCGAGAACCTAGAAAGGCGAAGCCAAATAAAACGACAGAAGAATCTAGTACGGCCCCTTGCCGTATTGCTGAATGAACTTCCCAGTTCCACGAAAGCATTAACCCGAACGACTCACTCGACAGCAACATCTCAGACATACCGCCTATCGAAAAGCTGAACCCAGAAGTAAGGATTCTATGGGAGTGGGCGAGCTGCGCGTGCCGACGGTCGGGGTGAGCTCTAGGAGATGGCCGCTTGCGTACTTCCAAGCTTGGAAAAAATCGCAGCTAATGGACGGGTTGGAGTTGAAGAAGCTGACGCACCGGGTTTGGACCAAGCGAATGGTTCGTGAAGCCCGCAGTGCCATTCAGAGTATCATGAATACCAGAGAGGAGGAAGTCACTGGCCACCTTCTCTTGGTTGAAGCAATCGACAATCGACAACACATCACCTCGATCGTCAGTTGGTAGTGTTCGTTCGACACATGGGAGGCGTCGCGGCTATCTGCAGAGACCTGTCTTGCTAGGCTGGGGGCAATTTGTGAAATACTTGGGTTCGCTTGGACTGGGTGAGTTACCTCTCTCTTCACAGACCTTTGCAATCGCCAACGAACGACCATTTTAGACGCAGACCGGGATTCATGGGCATCCACATAGACTGCTACAGACACCCGAGTATCGCTGCGAGGAGCCTCGAGCCAATCGACTTTGGTGGCCACTGCTTGGATGTTTCTAAGCTTGCACAACTCAGACGTCCGCCAGTATACCGTACAAGTCCGATTCGGGCACGAGCGCTCATTTGCTGTTATCTTATCCTGAGATAGAGGACTCGTGCCTCGGATCTTCTCACGAAATATTAAAAGTCGGAATCGCGTCATCTGAGGTTCTCTGTACCTCAGATTTATA
This sequence comes from Marasmius sp. AFHP31, assembly GCA_024721195.1. Classification (NCBI taxonomy): domain Eukaryota; kingdom Fungi; phylum Basidiomycota; class Agaricomycetes; order Agaricales; family Marasmiaceae; genus Marasmius; species Marasmius sp. AFHP31. Next base: position 3,267 of record JANHQD010002392.1, read on the forward strand.
ACTTCTGGCGACAGAGACTAAGGGACTTGCCCTCAGCTATCCCGGTTTGACTGTCTCTTGAGTCTTCGCTCCCCTTGAAGCCTTGAAGGAGTCGCGTGCTCCTGTACGGCAAACCATGCCCCTGCTTGGACCTTTTTGCTATGTCTACGGTAAAGTGCTAGTCCCAACGGTGCTCAGAACATATGGTTCGGCGACTGTTCGGACCCTCGTGATGTGGACGAACTTTTCGGCGCTCTGTGGCTTTCCCGAACCAAGGCGGCCCCCTTCGTCAATTCAACCAGCCACCCCGCCAAAGGCTTCTAAACTCTTTCTCACCGTGAGGGATCCTTATGGTTGGGCGACCTGACCCAAAATTAGCCTCAGCCTTCAGCCAAATTAGCGTCACCTGCGCAGGCAACATTCGATTACGGTATTTCGCCCTCTCTCGGACGGCAAAATGGAAGATGACCAAAAAAAATCGGTCCACAAGGCGAAATTCCCCTTAACCAAAATGCTGCCGTCTTCAGCTTTACAAGAGCTCATCTATTCCGAATCCGTACACATTCGGGTGTCACTGCCAATATACTACCGAAGACATTGTGGCTTGTATCGTCTCCGAGGCGGATAAGTTCGAAGGTAATATCCTTTATGAGGCAACTTTTGCAGCCGTACTGCTTCACGCTCATTAGTTTGTATAGAGGAAGGTTGCCTATAAAATCCCTCGTCCGCTGAAGTTTTGACTACCTCTCTAAGCGACGAGATGAAGCTTTTTTGTCTCCTTCTTTCACTACTGTGTTCTTTGACTGTTGTCAATGCGCAACCCGAGAAGCTCTATGGTGTCAATCTTGGATCGTGGTACGTGTTTCTCTCGGTCAGTGTCCTCAAGGTCTGAGCGCCCTCTTGCAGGCTTCTCATCGAGCCGTGGATGCTACCTGGAGGTACGCAACTTTTATGGGTCTAGTAACTCACCTCGTGAACTGAACTTCAATAACTTAGAGTGGTTGTCTATGGGTGGAGAGAACTGTGACAATTGCTCAGAGTGTATACGCAGTGAATTGTACGATTGCTTTTGCACCTGACACTCCTTCCAGTTCACCACTAATTGCCCCATCCTAGCGAATTCGTCAAAGCTTTCCCCGACACGGCCGACCAGAAATTTGCGAAGCATTGGTGGGTATATCGACATGTCCGGACGATCGCTCCCAGCGCTAACTGGCGATAAAATTGCCGTCCAGGGATACATGGTTTAATCAAGCCGATGTCGACGAGTTAGTCAACCTTCGTATAAACACAGCCCGAATCCCGGTATGTTGATCATGCTCATTCGGAGTGCAAAGCCAAACTCGCTCCTAATGGTGATATAGCTCGGGTATTGGATCGTCGAATCGTTGGTAGACCGAAAGACTGAGTTCTACCCTCGGGGTGGATTGAGGTCCCTCGTGAGTCGATTACTTCTTCTTTTTTCTTCTGAACTACACGAATGTTCACTGTTGGGTCGTTCCTTCTCATTAGCGCCGTGGCCTTTCGCAGCTGAGAAAGGCAGGCATTGATGTCATACTGGACCACCACGCCCTTCCCGGTGTCCAAACTCCGAATCAGATGTTCACAGGCAGGTAAGCGGCCCGAAGCGTCCTTTTCTCCTTGTAGCTCAAGCCCCACTGATTTTCCCCTTCGCAGATGTACTTCGGATGTCCAATTCTACGTGAGTCTCTCGGCGTTTACTACTGGCTTATGATCCACTAATCGGCGTCGACCCTGTGGATCGTCGCAGACGGACAAGAACTACCAGCGAGCCTTGACATGGACAGCCGTGATGACAACACTCTCCCATATCGATCCCGAGTTTAGCACCGTCTTCGCAATCGAAGCGGTTAATGAACCTATCATGGATGCGAATTTGACTCCCGGATATGGTCAATGTGCGTTTAACGCCACAATATGCTTTTTGTCCATACGAAGCTTCCAATGCTAATACTTCCCTTTTTTTGCTTCAGTCCAGAAGAATTTCGTCCGGACAATCCGAGTCGTCGAAGCCATCCTCGGGATCTACGTATTTGATCCCGTTGTTCCCGAGCTTCAATTCGACCAGTCGGATATTGCGACTGCCTTCGGGAAAGTGGCTTCGGACAGCGAGTTGCAGTCAAAGTTCCCTGAGCAAGTTCTCAAGGCTGTCGCAGAAGCTGCACCAATTGTTCAGGAAATCGTCCATGACCTTGTGAAGGACGATTCGACCTTGCAGTTCCGTGGAAATAATGGCAGGAACAGGAAGCCGCTAATTACAAAGTGAGTACTTAATTTGACTTCTTTAGTTTTGAGACTCCCCTCGGACGAGAGATGAGACTGACACCATTTTTTTGTTGCTTTCAACTATAGCTTCATGGATATTAATTGGCAGAAGAACAACCCACCTAACCCGGCGGATGCTGCTATAGGCCCAATCGCATTTGATAACCATCTATACTACAGCTTTGGGGTACGTGCCACCGTGTTGGATTTCCGTCGTTCTGAGGATTTGATCTCTGACGGTTCACACACAAAATTAGGGCGTTGCTGATGCCAACGAAGAGGCATATCTCACGAGTATTTGCAGTCAGTACCCGGCCGATTGTGCCTTGCCCTCATCCCTTGTGTGTTCACACTCCTGATAGACCTTAAACGCGTGGAAGCGGATGCCGCGTTGGGAAATAGCCCCCTCTGGTTCGGAGGTGAGTATACTTGGTTTGCTGAGAATCATCTTTAAATACCTACGCATCGGACAGAATGGGGGCTCCCGACAGAGTTCAACGCAACAGACGAGTTCCTCTTCAAATGGGCGGACGCTCAGAAATTGGCTTACACTAAAGGGGCTGGGTGGATCGTAAGTATTCGCTATCCATGTTTCTCCCTCTCAGAGTCTGAAACACGTTCTAGTTCTGGAACTTCAAGATTGAGATATCCAAGGAGGCAAAGGACATAGCGCGACAATGGTGTGTAAACGTGTTCTTCTTCTTCTCTACTGCTAGCTTCGTCGCGAATCTGACTGGGACTTCCCGGCAGGTCGTACTTCGAGGGTGTCCGAAGGGGATATCTTACGAAAGATCCAGCACAACTTCATGACCCGAAGGTTTGCGAACCGTACGTTCAGAAGTAAGAAAGGGCAATCCACGCTGGGGTTCTAGGGAAGCAAGGGAACGTTCCTTATGTATTAGTTCACTTATCTCTCACGGTTTACTCGAAGTCACGACCGCATGCAGTTCAGTACAACGTTATAACTTATTCATTTAACTCAACTTGGACATGGCTAGAGGGGGGGTATATCCTACATGGGTATCCTAATCCACTCAGCAGTTCATATTAACACCGTCGTACGGTCCTGGAGAAACGCAAAAGCAGTGAGCCACACTCCGAGAAGGCGTGAAAAACAAAACGTCACGTACCAGAGTGATCACCCGACTTGCCCACAAGAATGTTCGGCACTGCGCCTGTAGTGCATTGCCCGTCTGTGTTATCGTGACCGGGGCAAGAGGCCCAGGAGTTGTCGTCCTTGATATGGATCTCTCCGTTGGGGTGAGCGTAGCCTAGGAATCGACCGGGGAGAATGGGAACGAGGTCCTTTCTGGGAAGCAGAACAAAAGGGGAACGCACGCGTTTGTTGTTAGGGCCAAGAAACATGTGGTATTACACGGTTCGAACTTACTTGTTGTTGATGCGGGTCATTGGGATCTTAGAGTCAACGTAGGTCGCGAATTCGTCGTTACCAACCTGGACAGGAATGGAGAAGCCAAGTCAATGTCCGAAAGCCTTGAGCGGATAGGTAGAGCTTACCCGAGGGGACGCATAGCTGACCATCTTGACGGTAGTCGAAGCGGGCAATTGCAGTCGGAGGTAGAGCGTGTCAAGAAGGGCGATCGCGGCGCCAAGCGAATGTCCAACGACAGTCACGGAATTGGCAGAGTTGGCTGAAAGTGCGGACTTGACGGCTGCGAGGACTGGAGCGGCGGTATCCTCCTGCGCCTCTTTGAATCCGCTGTGAACTTTGACATTGGAGGGTACGCCGGGGAACAAAGAGGTACTGAGGCCAGTCAAGATGAAGTTGGCATCGGTGAGCACTGCGTCGCTAAGAACAGGAATGATAATCAGAATTAGGTTCACTGATCAGAGGCCGTTGTATGCAATTACTCACATTTCGGAGAAGTTCGTTCCTTGGTGTCCAACAATAACCGTCTGGAGCGATGGGTCATACCCAACATACCAATATTGAACATCCCCACCATCGCCTCCAGATGCGACCGGTTTAAAACCGGGGCGCGCATTGCAGTTTGCTGTTCATGTGAAGGTAGTGATCAATTTCGTGATGACAACTATAATAGAAGATGAAGATGAAACTCACTTCCGCAGTTCCAAGCCTTCGTGTTCGCCGGCTTGCAGTATGCCGCTGCTGCAAAGAACGAGTAGGGCTTGTACGAGGAGACCTGAGCAGAAGACAGTATAGTGATTGACTGTCGCTTTTCTGCAACAGGCGAGGCGAAAGCCACAGCTGCGAACAAGGCTAGGAAAGCTACGAGGGAGCGAATCATTTTGACCGAGGTTCACCCAAGTAACGTAGCTGCAGCAATGTGCGGATGCAGGGGACGGATTGACCACCCTTGCTGTACCTCTGGGTGAGCTTCCGTTCTTATATGCATAATGCCCCGCATCGGGCCCGTGACAAGAAAAGAAAGACCTGGCACATGGTGCGGCCCGAAAATGATAGCTGATTGGCGGAGACTTGAGGATCTGTCAGGGCTTGAATGATGCATGGGTAATGAGTGGTAACGCACTGGGAGAACATACCGATGGCCAGGGGAGTTAAGCATGAAACCGTTACGTCCGGCGAGTGAGACCACATTATTCTTGCAAAAACAGAAGCTCGGTTGGCAGATTGCGGACTACTAGCGCGCCAGCCATGTGGTCAGTAGATCACACGGCTGAGCGTGGAGGTGGTTACATATGATAACTCACTCGGGAGAGAGGATATTCTTCTTCTGCTGTGGGGAAGGTGTCAAGATTGAGTGGCCAGAACGATGGCCTTATGAAACTTTACTCGCCTCGAAGATGTAACGTGGTTTGAGCTGTCAGAAAGCTGTCTCTTCGACGTGATATCGAGTTAAACTCGCATGAAGAGGACAGTTTGCGATAGACCGGACACAAGGCAATGTATATGGCCGGGGGTATATTTAGAGTCAGGTGAAGGCCGGAGGCATTCGCACCATACAGTTGCACGAGCCGGTGCTAAGTACTGTCTCCATGGACTTTACCCCGCATCTGCTCAAAAAGTTACCTACTTGACCTCTCCGGTATGAAATCGAAAAGTCCGATAACTCACCGTAAACCTGGGTCACTCATGGATCTAGCTTCTCTGCTCTCTTTATGCTCGTAGCCGCGACGAACATGTCGCTGTACTTGGCTTGTTATTCTGCTGACCTGATATCGACGCGTCCTGGAGGAGTACAGCGCGTCCACGGATAAGCGGAAAACGGGTTCCGACTGCAGTGCTTCCGCAGACAATCTTGCTGAGGCGGTCCTGGGCATGAAGGGCTCAAAAACCGTATCAATGTTTGTTACCCCGCAAGACTGCGTGGAAAAATCGGTGGGTGATATAGGAAACTTTCAGAGGGTATCTGATCAACGCACATTAACACCCACAAAAGCCTCTTTTCCATCGCCCAGATGCTCTCAAGGGCTCTCTCTCGACCTCTCCTTCGCTCTTCATTTCTCTCAGCGTTGTCCCAAGGTATTTCATTTTGACGTGAAAGAGACTGCCGGCGTTGTGATGGGGCGGTACAATGGCAGTGGTCACGTAAATGTGACTACAGCAGCTGCGCTCGGTCACAACAAATTGATAAAGGAACATTTATGACGAACTGCGCCCAGTGTTAACAGCAACGACCAGGTCCCAATTTTTTGACGACGAGCAAGGACAGTCAGGACACGGACGGAGTAGGAAATTGCATAAAAACTATCCTCAACGATGTCAAGATATCCAGAGGTGCGTACTTGGCCGTCATCGTCGTTGCCCACGATGAGCAAGCCCCTCTCATCATCGTCGAACAGGATCCCGAATCTCAACATCACCATTATAACGACGGCTATATACCCACTCAGAACCAGAGCAGCTACTATACAGGCGGATTCCAGCATGGACCAGGCTCACCACCGCCACCACCCCCTCTTCAACAGTTCAATACAGCATACCCAGCAATGCCGCCATTAGGCTCTCCTCCTCCTCCGCCAGGTGCTGCTCCTGGTCACTATGATCACTACGACCCGTATTCAGGCGTACCGCCGCCTCCACCTCAAACTAATCCTCACGATTCCTATGGACAGCACGATCCGTATCCGGCTCAAGACCCTTTCGCAACGCCCTACCAACAGCCTAGCCAACCACCACTGTCGATGCATCCCTCTTACGAGCTACGCGATGATGGCCCAGCGCCAGCTGATCACCACAATGATAACGACTACGATATGCCGTTGCTTCAGAGGAACACCAGCGGCACCAATCGGTTGAATTTACCTGCTGGTGATGCCAATACCGATAGCTGGTATGATGTTGGTCAGGAGAATGTTAGTATGCCCATGCCAGGCGACTACGGTGGCGACGATTCAACCTACATTCGGTGCGTCCCTGTTTTCGATTGGGTTTGACTACCAGAGTTCTTAAATTTTGGTTGCAGTTACGGTCGTATCCCTCAACGAGTACCTCGGCGATACAAGACTGTGAAGAAGGTCGAATTGTTCCATGGAAACTTCGTGCTTGGTGCGTCCAATCACTCGTCAAAAGCATTCCCTGCGCTAAATTGTGACAGATAACCCCGTTCCGTCAAAATTGCTGGACCTGTTCCCACCGTCTGTACACAGCGACAGAGAGTTCACTCACATGAGGTGCGCGCGCGGCTACCCTTCTCTCCTACCCCTATGGCTCATCGTCACCCAGATATTCTGCAGCAACATGTGACCCGAACGAATTCAAGGACTCTGGCTTCACCCTGCGACAAGTCCATTATGACCCCCCACGGAGAACGGAGCTATTCATCGTAATGACTATGTATAACGAAGATGAAGAGCTATTCTGCCGGTGCGTCGGCACTCCAACCACGTTTTTCCTTTCCAACCTGACTTCTGGCATAGAACAATGCACGGTGTTATGAAAAACATTGCCCACCTGTGTAAACGTGATCGTTCCAAGACATGGGGTAAAGAGGGCTGGAAAAAGGTCGTCGTCTGTATCGTCTCCGATGGTCGACAAAAGATCAACTCGAGGACGCTCTCCGTCATCGCCGCGATGGGTGCCTACCAAGATGGTGTTGCCAAGAACGTCGTCAACGGCAAACCGGTCACAGCGCATATCTACGAGTATACCACGCAGAGTACGCGTTATGTCCGTCTCCTAAATCTTGTTGGTACTGACAAGATTGCACAGTTTCCGTTACCCCAAGCTTGAAGATTGAAGGACCGGAAAAGGGCCACATGCCGGTGCAGATTATCTTCTGTCTGAAGGAGAAGAACCAGAAGAAGATCAACAGTCATCGGTGGTTTTTCAACGCTTTCGGGCCGATTCTGAACCCAAACGTTTGCGTGTTGTTGGATGTGGGTACTATGCCGGGTGCTACAAGTATCTACCATTTGTGGAAGGTGCGTTCTCTACCTATCGAGGGTAAGCTTACGCTCATTAGCCTTTCCTTAGGCCTTTGATATTAACTCGAATGTCGGGGGTGCCTGTGGAGAGATCGTCGCGCTGAAGGGTAAATGGGGTTTGAACTTGATCAATCCTCTCGTTGCCGCTCAGAATTTCGAATATAAGATGAGGTGAGATGCTCCCACCCAACTGCTCTTCGTGGTTCCTGACCTCTTGTTTGCATCGACCAGTAACATCCTGGACAAACCGCTCGAATCCGTTTTTGGTTATATCACTGTCTTGCCGGGTGCTTTCTCGGCTTACCGGTACATCGCGCTTCAGAACGATGCGAAAGGTGAAGGCCCGCTGCAGAAGTACTTCTTGGGAGAGAAGATGCACGGTGCTGGGGCGGATATCTTCACCGCGAACATGTATCTCGCTGAGGATCGTGTAAGCTGCCATTGTTATTCTACAGTGTTGGACCGTGGCGCTCACGCAGTTGACTACAGATTCTGTGCTGGGAGCTTGTGTCAAAACGTGGTGGAGCATGGATCCTGCACTACGTGAAAAGTGCATACGCTATCACGGATGTTCCTGATCAGGTATGCAATAGTTTGCACCCCTTCGTTCCCACTCGAGAGTCCTAATCGCCTTCCCCTCAAGGTTCCGGAATTGATCTCTCAACGTCGACGATGGCTGAACGGATCTTTCTTCGCTGCTATACACTCGACGATCCACTTCTACTACATCTACCGAAGTGCGCACAGTTTCATGAGGAAATTCTGGATACACGTGGAGATGTTCTATCAGTTTTTCAACTTGGTTTTCAGTTGGTTCGCATTGGTGAGTTTTATATCTGGTTTCGTTTTCTGTCGGTCTCGGCTCACTTATCGTTACCTCAGGCTAACTACTACATCGCGTTTGTCATCCTCTCGAACGCTTTGGAGGCTGATGATTTCAAATTGGGAAATGGGATCAAGGTTGTCAACGTCATCCTGAATTACTTCTATCTCGGTGGGTGCTGAATTTTTGGATGCTGAGCCGTGGGTGTGGACTAAATTCGTCTCCGGTCGCGCAGGTCTTTTGGTCATGTGCTTCCTGCTCGCGCTCGGTAATCGACCTCAAGGTTCAAAATGGCCTTACACGGCTTCGTTCTTGGGCTTTGCGGTGATAACGATATACATGACGGTAATTTTCGAGAGTTCTTTGGTTCCGTCGTCTTGACGCTAATGCTTTGGTCTTCTTGACACTAGTTCTCAGCATTTTTCCTCGCATTCAAAGGGATCGAAGACATTCAGAAGAACCTGGCAAACGAAGGCAAAGCTGTCTCGATCGGGGATATGTTTGGAAATGCGATCTTCAGGAATATCGTCTTGTCAATAGCTGCGACGTTGGGGTTGTACATCGTCGCCAGTTTGATCTTTGTGAGTTACTTGATCCTTTCCGTTTCTATCTATCGCTCACCCGTTCCATCGCAACATAGTTCGAACCATGGCACATGATCACCTCGTTCATCCAATACCTCCTCATGGCTCCGTCGTACATCGCTGTTCTCAATGTCTACGCGTTTGCCAACGTGCATGATGTTTCGTGGGGAACGAAGGGAGATAACAAGGTTTCGACGGATTTAGGTGTTGTTCAGGTGTCTGGGAACAAGAACGAGGTGGAGGTGGCGATACCGACGGAGAATAAGGATATCAATGCTGGGTACGAGGATGCGTTACATGTGTTGAGGACGAAGCCGCCGAAGGAGGAGGAAAAGAAGGAGAGAGATCAGGAGGATTATTATAGGAGTTTCAGGACCAAGTGAGTTTTCTCGCTTCAGTGGGTTAGGGAGAGTAAGCTGACGTTGGTAATTTCTCTAGTGTGCTTTTGGCTTGGACGTTGTCGAACGCGTTGTTGGGTGCTGTGATTGTCCAGGCGAATGGGAAGGCGGAGAATCAGGGTGCGCAGAACTCGGTGAAGGGGTATATGTCGTTCTTGTTGTTTAGTGTTGCTGGATTGGCATGTGAGTGGTTATTTTCCCTTTTATCTCGCCTCTGTGGCCCTTTTGCTGACATCTTTATCTCTCTCCCTCCCCTTCTAGTCGTTCGATTTATCGGCTCGACGATGTACATGGTCATTCGGCTGTTTGCTGGAGAATAAAGAGACGAAAAAATGGACTTTCCGCTGTATTCTCCATGGACGGATGTTGGGACCTCATATTCGATACTCGCCGTTACTTATCACTCCTACTCCTCTGTTGTTCTCCCCTTGTCTCTGTCACGACATGTTTACGACCACAGCACGTTCTTCTCCCCTCGATCGAATTCATATATCTGTTACCTCGTACCTAAATTATACCAAGAAGACACTGCTACAGGATGTGCATTAAGATACTATTTATCAGTAAATTCATATGTTTTCTCTCGTTACAACAACGATGGTGTCTGCGTTGCTTGGGAGCAGAAGCGCTGGGAGGGCTATCCGGCAGACGCCTGGGGCACAGCCACCTCAAATCTCTTTTCATCTCCGCCATCGTGCTATCGCGTTATTTTCTGGGTCAGAAATGCGTGCGGTCATTCAAAGAGTAGCCTCGGCGTCAGTCACAGGTGCGTTTTTTATCGTTCAGTGTCTTTGCTCGTGCTAAGATTGGGTATGGGGTGTAGTCGACAATGAAATTATCTCACAGATATCGAGAGGATTGATGGTTCTTGTTGGGATAGGAAAAGGTCGTGTTTACTCTCAAGCTCTCTGTCGCTCAACTCTCAATACTGTTGATGCTTCAGATGATACCATGGCGGATGCAAATATCATAATCAATAAGATGTAACAGTTCGGTTTTCTGGTGCGTCTCCCCGCGATGAATTTCAAAGAGCCTCTCTGACAAGAGAGTAGGTCCGCCTTCTGAAGACTGCTCTAACGTTAATCCATGACCGACTCAGCCTATCGCTACGCGTGTTCGACGATGAAGGGAAGATGTGGAAACGGAGCGTGAAGGATATTGATGGCGAAGTGTTATGCGTCTCTCAATTCACCTTGCTAGCCAACACGACCAAGGGAAATAAACCGGATTTTCATCGTGCGATGGTTAGTAACCTGCATACCTCGTTTCTTCCCACTGACGGGCTGGATCTGACAGGGAGCGGAGACGTCTAAGGACTTATACTCGTCCTTTTTGGAGAAGATGAAGGAGTTGTATAAATCGGAGAAGATAATGGGTACGTGTGCCTTTCCCTCATTCGTTGTCCGGGTTCTCATGCTTGTCACTTGTGCACGCCTGAAGATGGAAGGTTTGGAGCAATGATGAACGTTTCGCTCACGAACGAGGTACGTTTTTGAATCTCACCTCTAGCAACTGTCCTCCTTGTGCTCACAAGTTCCAAACTACATAGGGACCTGTAACGTTCACGATTGACTCGCGAAAGTTCGAATACGTAGAGGCCACCCCAGCGATGAAATAGAGACAACTACTCCGTTTCTCGAGTATCCTGTCGACAAGCCCGAAGGAGTGACCGCCGAATTGCAACTATGGATCGTAGGACACGAAGTGCTGCCTTTTGAATGCAGGATCTCTGTTTCTCTCTCTCTCTCTCAGCTTGAAGCTTGACAATTACGTCAGATACCATATTTCGAAGACTTGGTGAGATCGTCAAGGCGTACGAGATGGTTTTTGGGGGCTTTCACAAGTGTTTCGAGAGTTAGATACGGGGTGATGAAACAGCGATCGGCCGCCCACATAGCGCCTGGAGACCTCATGGCGGGGACGAGCTTCCATTCGGGACGCAATACGGAAAGTACAAGGAGCCCGAGAACATCTTCGTGGCGTCGATCTATCAGGAGTCGGGGAGTACTGGCAGATGTTGATTAGAGGGAGAAGATTCATGTCAATATAGACTCGGGGACGACGGCGATGTCGGTAGGAGGCTACGGTAAGCTTCGATATCCCGCTTGCTTCTCCTATCGGAGTTGTTCACGACTTGGCACTTACTACTTTTTATCCTGGTCTTAGTACGCCCCGCCCTCCTACACAAAAGTCCTGGTCTCTTCTCAATCTTCACGCCAAATCAGCTCGATGATACATTCCGAGACCATGTCCTGCCGCCTCATCAGTCACTGCGCTTTCGTACTCGCGTCATCAACCTTTTCACAGTACGGGATACGCCCAAGTTGCCACTACCAGTACCATCAATCATGGTCACTCCAACACTCGAGTCAGTGGTCGACGGGAGTTCATATTCAGGGGATTCATATTCGAGACTCGAGCTCGAAAGTTCTTGTTCAGAAGGACAAGCGTCGTCGAGATCATCTATTTATGAGGAGCGAGGGGTTGCAGAGGTATCTAAGAACGATATGAGTATGCGGTGGTGGTAGTTCAATCGCTTGAACCACTCAAAAGCGCTCCCGAAAGGTATCCCGTGCACCTCAACGATCTCTAGGTTCTCGGGAGGTGACGTCTGTCAATTATCAAGTTGAGAGACAGAGACGGGGCAATGAAATCCCAATCGGTCGCCTACATAGAATGCGGCATGCACAATCGTGGCGATCGACCATATCCTTTCCCGACGTTTAATCAACGTTTGTTCAATCGTTAAAACGATCGAATTACGACGTCGCAGGTGCGCTGAGATGGGCATGGAACATCATGCGAGTGCGGAAGATTGAGCACGCGTGGACAAGACAAGTTGGGGATTCGAGAAGCTTATGGCAAGCAAGTTTTCAAGCTTATACTTCGGCTCTGACTATACATACCCAGACTTGCTCTACAAATCCATCGTTCTGTATTGCTCCTTGCCTGATTCTGAACGCCCCACATAGCCCTGACGAGTTACTACTTCATTCAAGGTCAATTCACAAACTGAGCCAAACGAATAGCGCCTGGCATAATAAATACGAGTGAGTCCGACAATTCAAAGACTAAAAAGGCCAAAGCGACCCCTTGAGTGCTTTCTAGCAAGTTCCTGCATCGCATCAGCCAATTTATCCTCCACGGACATCAGATCTCGCTTCGAGGTGGCGTTTGTGGCTGAAGGATCGGGAAAGAGCGTGCCATCCATGGGACATATGGTGCCTTGGTCGGGTAGCGTTCCGTTGACGAAGTACTCCCGAACGACCTTGGTGGTGCAAGCCGAAGGGACGGCCACAGAACTGTGCTGAAAAAAGAAGAGGACATTGATCCCCCATTGGAGAGGTTGAGTAAGGGGAGACTTACTCCAGGAGAATTTTGCTCTAGGACAACGGATCCTGGGAATTGTTGAGAGGCCTTCTTCGCCCTAAATTTGGGATAAATCAGTCCGAATCTACACGAATAGCCCCATCCCATATAACTTACGCCGAAAGTGGTGTCGCTGGATCTGTTGACGTGGATGAGTTTACATACGGCCTGAGAAGAACCATCGTGCTCACCCGCTGTGTTTCCAATGATGAGCATAGGGAAGCTTGTATTGCCGCTAATAGGTCCTGGATAGATGCAACTGGTCAACATTTGGGGTGGCATAGAGCATGCGAAACAAACCCCGGAATTGTGACTTGGGGATCTCAGGTGACCATCCACTACAAGAGTCCGTCGTCAGTGATACCTACCAAGGTCAAGACACAGTTTATACCTGCAAGCAATTCGGTGGCTAGCCCGAAATGTCCCCCAAGACCCATAGAGCTGTACAGCCTCATTGTACCAAGCTCGAGCAGCATCTACTCCGGGAGGCACTGCGTCCCCATCGTTGCAGATGTAGGCAACCGTAGATTCTGATTCAGTCTCGACTGGATGCGCAGTCGAATCCGAGCAATCACATTCGAACACCGGGTCCTTAAACAAGCTCCCGAACCTCCACAACAACGAGCCATCTCCTTCCGTCAAATCTTGCAGCCCCTTTGCCAAGATGGGCCAGGTTGCGGGATAGTACAATCCATTAATCAGGGCGGGATATCGCAGGAAACTATAGTCAACGACGCCGTAAGACTCGTTGGTACGAACGGGGATAGGATCCTCATTCAAGCGAGTATAAATTTCCTGGAGCTTGATGTTCATAGCTTCGGTTGAGTCCTCGTAGAAAGCACACGACTGCGGGCCGGCGTCCTTGCAACTTTGGAAGAACCATTCAAGTGTCTTATCTGTGTCTTCAGCAAAATTGATCCATCTCGCTGCAATTGAGGTTAATAGACTCGGTGCCGGGACAAGGTAAACAGATCTGGATGGACCTACTCCTGTAGTAGTCCTCGATTTCAACGACCCCATCGATGATAAGGCGTTCCACCTTGTCCTACAGAGCACTCTCTGGTTAGCAAACCAACCGCCAACGGCCGAGAGGGAAACTTACCGGTAACATGGCAGCAAACGTATACCCAAGAACAGAGCCATATCTGGAAGTGATGCATTAGTTACGGTTCCGGGATTCATTGATGGTGACCAAGAATCGTGTCTCACGAGAATCCCCAGTACTGAAGTTTCTCTTGCCCATGAGCCTCCACGATGCTGAGCATATCCCTCGCCGAGTTTGCGGTGTTCATATGACCCAGGTAGTCCTTACCCTTCTCGTACGCGAGAGTCCCCATAATCTGGCTGTTCGCCCACCAGTTTTCCACGGTTTCCCTCGATTGGTTCAGTTCAACGAAAGGGCGGAACGAGAGAGCACGTTCCGCTTGAGACCCATAGAACTCGATACGAGGAGTTGAACGTTGCATGCCTGGGGTAGGGGAACAAAGTGAGTGTCTTACTGTGGCAGGGGCCAAAATCGCATACCTCGAGGATCAAAACCAACAAGGTCGAATTGAGGCCCTAGGCCAACTCGGTGATCTGATCCAGCCCCGAGCACGTAGTCGACGCCACTGCCTCCTGGTCCTCCCGGGTTGAAGAGGATCGGACCGCGATAGTCTTGACTATTAGTTGAGACGTTGGCTGGTAGACGTACGATCGCAATAGCAGCTTTATCGCCATCCGGGTTGTTGTAGTCGAGGGGTACCTTATATCGGACCCGGTGAGTGACCTTGAAGCGGTAAATGTGACATATGATAGTAAACATACCTCAAAACGAGTACATTGGAAATTGCCCTGGTCTGTGTAGCACGGAACCCACTGGAGGTCTTTCGAGGGTTGTAACTGTAGATAGAAGCACGCTCAGTCGACACATGCGAAAGGCGCGTAAAGAGGCCCGGAGACTCACAGTACTCCAGGAGGATTCACTCCAAGTTTCTGTTCCATTTTCTTGCCGGACCGACAGAGCACCCACAAGCGAACGGTACAACAAGAACGCGCCGACAAAGAGCGATCGTCTGGAGATGGGCTTTCGATACATCTTTGGAGAACTTGGAGACCAACTAGTTAGCGTCCCTTTATAGGAGCTAGAAACGATTGCGCAACACGTATATGCGATATGATTTCAGTATCATTCCCACCGATGGGCACTAAGCTACTCCAGGAGTTGGTGCGGCCCGACACAGACAGGTTTACTATTCCTCTCTTGTCCCTGTTTTGTGCGTCGTTGAATCTAAGCCAATTTGCTGTTGATGCGTGACGTCAGGGTATCGCCGCTATACTTAAGCAGGCTGGGGCCGTCTCCGCCGCTCCAGTATGTAGAGCGACTGCAAACGAGGGACTTGGTATCCACGAAATGTAGAGGGAAATGTTTACACAGCTCAAGTCTGATTCGAAGTAATTTTTCAGTATACCAGTCCATTTGTACACCGTTTGAGATTGTTGTGTGAGCAGAGAGCTGTGGAGAAATGGCACGAATATCAGTCTCTACTCAATGATAGAACCAGTGTTACATGGCCAGCCTCGGTTATGGCCTGAAACCGCACGGGGACATCATTTCGAGTCGCGAAACTCGTCGAATCCCGAGGACACAGACGATGTTGATGAGTATTCACTGGAATGACACGATGACAGACGTTGACGGTAGTCCCTAGCTACAAAAAGATCCAGATGGGATCGAGAAAGAAGTTTTTAAGGCTAAGTAATTAGAGGCCATGAAACATTTCGACTCGCACTTACATCAATATAGCTAGGATAATGATATCAGTTTGAAAATCATATCAGAGAGTTGTAGTTGGTACATTCTTCAGAGTCTGCCGCTCTGACACTATCACTTACCCTATGTGGATAGTGACCAAGTTCCATATTTCCTATTGATGTCTTTGTCTGGACGTGACCGGTTGACCCACAGCTCGAGTTAAATCATCATAATACTTCTCCTTGAAGAGGAAGAGGAAACAGTCCGACGCACCTAGGACTGGATGTATGGAGACGACAGTTCGTACAGGAAACCTGCATCTACCAGACTCCAGTGCACCGCGGCAGCCGGCAGGACCCACCCTACAAATTACACCAGAGGACTGTAGAGAAACGTAGCTCTCCTCATTCCCGTACTTCATGGTCCATCAAGCCGCCAGAACCCACCGTTGTTAGTGATAGCGTACGCGAACAGAGTTCTCTTCACATCGGAGTGCTGTACCAACTGATCAGCCAAATCCCTTGGTGATCATGATGGTGATGCGATGCGGACGACACTGAAACCGTAGGAGTATGACACAACTCATGAAATCCTCGGTCGAAGCTAAGCACTCGAGTATTATCACTGGGCAATGTACATTGGCTAAAGAGAAAACCCCGCATGACATGTCACTCACGAGTGCTTTGAGCCTCGGAAAACATTTTGCTTATGCCTCCTTTACTGTTGAGCCCTTATAGCCTAGGGCCGCAAAGTGACGCAATGCATTCTTGGGGTATCTCGGTCAAAGTCTCCATTAGAAGTCCGATAACTGAGGACCACGGCGCGCAGGCGGCGAACCGCCATCGAAAATCGATCGATCTTGCCTTGTAGAAGTATTGTGGCGAGCCCGGTTTGACCTTGTTCTCGGGAACCTACTTCTTCAAGTCTGTGTCTCTCCCGCTTCTCCAGTAGTTGTAGGGTAGTCCGTCTGATTCCCGGAGCATCTGGAGTGGCTCTGAAAGTTCCCTTTTCGAGTCGTCTGGGTGGAAGTGCAGGCTTCTTCATAGGTTTGTATTAGCGTAGAGTCAAGAATTGCATGCGGAACCAAACTGGTGAAGAAAGAAAACATGACGGTCGCGAACAAGTTGCATGGTGGGAACGATCCGACTCCATGCAGTCGGAGCGGAAGCACAGCCACATGATCCTGTTTCCGAAATTCGCGACCCACAGAACTCACAGAACAATGTTTGACCTCAAACTGGAATACGCACAATAACGAAGAGAAATTGGCAGATTATCGAGTATGTTGCATGCACCCCAATACTAGCCTGTGTACTCATCACTAAGTATGGAGTATCTGATGCCTGAACAAGTGCCCGAAGAGTCGTCAGGAGCTTTACTTAGGCTAACCCTTCCGGGATGAACGCAGTGCAGCAAATTTTTCCTCGTCATTGCCAAGATAGATAGATAGATAGATACACGGCGTGGTCCTACTAAAGAATCCCCCACCATATGCCAAGTCATATACACGAGCCATGTTCAAAGACAACCGCCGGTTACCCACGTTGACTGTCGATAATTCCCCCGGGCATTGCGTCAAAATATCTGTAGGATGGATAATTTGATGGAGTGAAGGGTGTAGGCGAAGGGTGGAGAGTCTCTCGAGTGGTTAACACAGTGGGGAAATCCTCCGAGTACGGCCAGAACTAGATATGTATACCCTCTCAGGAGGAAGATGATAAGTGTTTCCTAGGATTGTAAACTAACTCAGTACTTTTTCATTAGAGAATCATCTTGATCTAGGGTTATGTTAATGTAATTTGTCTCCAACCAGCCTCAACCCGTAGAGGTTTGTGCCTAATTGTATCTCACGGAGGAGAGGAGCGCAACTGTATACAGTCATGTACCGGTCAATGACACAAGGATTTTAATCGGGGCTCACCTCCAGCACATCGCAACTTATCATATCCGGGTAAATTCTGTATAAGTATAGGATGTATAATAGAGCCTCCAGTATATTTATTATATTTTTTGGGCGATGTGGAAGGTCTGTTTCAGCGAGGTCCACGAAAACAGGGCATTTGACACAAATGAATGGGCGGCCCGGGTGTCACATCACGCTTTTACCACTGAGCGCGATCGACCACCTTCCACATTTGGAACGTGACTAGTGACTCTGTAGGTGCTTGTTCGGTGTCCCATCTAGAATATGGTGTTCCCCTCCATGTATACACATAAAGCGGCCAAGGTTTTGTTGTATGACTCCTTGTGAGTATACTGACCGGCCCCGATGGCTTTTTGAGGCTTTTTGACCTCTCCAGGGGCGTAACACTGCAAAAACGCGGGGTATTTCACTTGTCTATTATCCTGAACGAGAGATATCACCATCGGACTACTCGCACTCAAGAGAAGGCACCTATATTCATCTATGATAATTTTTTGGAGAGGGTAAGTACAGTGGTTGTGGCTCTAGAGGTGTTTGTGTCATTGACTGACCATGTGTCATTGACCGGTACATGACTGTACTATATTTATTAGCGGACTCGTAGCGGGTTAATCACATTAGAGTACAACCATATGTATTATGGTCAAACGTGCATCTATACCAAGGATCTTTGTTTTTCTCTCCGCTCGATGACAAGATATTACCTCCCGAAGACTTGGTGATCGTTAGGGTGCATAGGATACCTTTCGGGCGGAGGCGATGGAACAACAATCGGTTGCCCAGATAGAATCGATTGTAGCAATTGACAACTTTATTTTACTTCCAACACGATCAAGACCACGACGTCGTCAGTATCATCCTCATCCACAACTGACCGAACGGACAATAAGGGTTTTGAGCGTTTGACGAGTGCTGAAGATTAGATGTGTATGAAAAAGGCAATTTGGGGGTTCAGGAAGCCTGTGGCAAGTTTCAACGTATCGACCCGGCGCCGCTCGCAAATCATTTGAATAACTGATCCAAGCATATAGCAACCAAAATAACTATGAACGAGTAAACTGAGTAAATGCTCTCAAAGAGCCAGAGAGCTAAGGTGACGCAGTGAGTTCTTTCTAGCGAGCTTCTGCGTTGCGTCAGCCAACTCTACATCCTCCGCAGACATCAGATCTCGCCTCAAGGTCACGTTCGTGGCTGAAGGATCGTCAAAAGGTGTGCCATCCATGGGACAGATGGTGCCTTGCTCGGGTAACGTTCCGCTCACAAAGTACTCCCGAACGACCTTGGCGGTGCATACTGAAGGTGCGTTGACTGAGCTATGCTGAAAGAGAAGAGGTAATTAATTCATTGATAGAGAGGTTACAAAGAGGAAGACTTACCCCGGGAGAATTTTGCTCTAGGACGACGGATCCCGGGAATTGCTGGGAGACCTTCTTCCCCCTGGATTTGAGATTAGTCAATCTGATTGGATGGCCACATTTGATATGACTTACGCCGAGAGTGGTGTCGCTGGATCTGTTAACGTGCGTCAGCTCGTAAGTACACGTAGAGAAGAACCACCGTGCTCACCTGCCGTGTTCCCGATTATGAGCATAGGGAAGCTAGTATTGCCACTGATAGGTCCTAAATAGAAGCAAATCAGTATCCGCGGCGGCAAACAAGAGTATGTGAAACGAACCCCGGAACTGTGACTTGGGAATTTCGGGCGACCATCCGCTACAAGCGTGAGTCGTCAGTGGCGCTTGTAAAAGTCGAAGCGTGGTTCATACCTGCAAGCAATTCGATGGCTAGCCCGGAGCGTCCCCCAAGACCCATAGAGCTGTATGGCCTCCTTGTAATGAGCCCGAGCAGCGTCTACTCCTGTAGGAACAGCTTCTCCATCATTGCAGCTGTAGGCGTTCAGAGACTCTGGATTGTTCTCGAATGCATAATTGGCCGGATCACAGTCACACTCGAACAACGGACTCCCAAAGATGCTCCACAACGATGAGCCATCTCCTTCTGTCAGATCTTGCAGTATCCCAGCCATGGTAGGCCAGATGGTGGGGGCGTACAACCCTCCGAGCAGGGCGAGGCGAAGAAAACCATAGTCAATGACACCATAAGACTCGTTGGTACGGACGGAGATAGGATCCTCATTTGAGCGAGTGTAGATTCCCTGGAGTTTGGTGTTCATAGCTTCGGTCGAGTCCTCGTAAAAAGCACAAGTCTCCGGGCCGGCGTCCGTGCAGCTTTGGAAGAACCATTGGAGTGTCTTATCTGTGTCTTCAGCAGTGTTGATCCATCTTGCTGCAATTCAGATCATCAATACAAGTCGGTGTCAAAACAAGCTAGTTGGATCTGCGGGAGTGGAGGGACGTACTCCTGTAATAGTCTTCAATATCAACGACCCCGTCGATAATAAGCCGCTCGACCTTATCCTGGAAGGCGCGTTGTTCAGCGTACTGCCCGCCAACGGCCGAGAGAGCAACCTACCGGTAACATGGCAGCAAATGTATATCCGAGGACAGAGCCATATTTGTAAGTGATGCATTGGTTGGGTTCATCGACAGTGATCGGGGATTGTGACTCACGAGAATCCCCAGTACTGAAGCTTCTCTTGTCCATGAGCCTCTACAATCCTGAGCATGTCCCTCGCCGAATTCGCGGTGTTTATAT
>JANHQD010002394.1:0-13833 GCA_024721195.1 Marasmius sp. AFHP31
GGAAGCTGTACGTGGACGTTCTTGCAACATCATATTTATTGACCACACCGTCTATTCTGCGTCAACACGGTCTGAGTATTGTATTATTAGTCACCTCTTCGAATGCAACAATGGTACGGGGAGAACTCGTAGCTTTTGAACCGAGGTGTCGAACACATGCAGGAAGCGGGTAGGTGGGGAAGCACGGATGGTATGTAAAACAAAGAAATCGAAAGTGTCAGCTACCATGCCCGCAGAGGTATCGACATGACATTGACAATGGAGACGAACAGTCCCACTTCAACATTCCATCTGACGGCTATCCTATTCGTGACATCTCTCCGAGCACTGAGATGCGACAACCTTGCAGAAGGCCGACCGTCATGATCGAGAGCAAACAAGGCAACGAACGAGACACATACCTTTCATTGTATCGCCGCAATGTTCTGATCTCCCCATCTGTCACGAGCCAGATGTCGCCTGCGATGGTGGGGCACCTGCAGTTCTTGGATAGAACGCTCGCAAATTGAGGTAGTTGGATAGAATGGATCCTATCAGTCCACGAGAACACACAGGATACAATTCGCTAAGTTGTTCCCTACTCCAACTGTGAGATTGGCTACGAGGGGCTAAGAGGATGAGCATCAGGGAAGAAGTGACAAAAAGGAGGGGGGGGGGTAACACATCTGATGTTGTCAGGACCCGCTAGTCATCTGGTCAGCATCGTCCGTTTCTGTTGCTATGGCTTATCCATTTCACCTCCACATCCCTGATCAGAACTGGTACACTTTCTTCTCTGCCCGAGATTCTCGCCGGCCTAGACAAGAAAAACGACCGCCGGGTCAACAGAAGGTAACAAAGAGATGCTGACTCGCCTCGTTGTTCGTTGTTCTTTAAGTTGACATCATATATAGATATACTGTACTCCGGGCTTCCCGGCAGGCTCTGAGAAGGGTGATATAGCAAATACAAGGTTATTCAGAGCTTGTTACGGCGAAGAGATGAGAGATAAGGGTGATGGGGACAAAGAAAGTCGTAGATCGTTTGCTAGCATTGGATTGGCCGATGCAAACACCCTTGGTCAGGCCTTGAGGCCTTGAGGAGCGATGACCTGGCTAATGACGAGGTCGAAGAGCAGGAGAATTGTATTGAGCGGGATGCTGACTACAAGCACACCGGTGGTAGACAAAAAAAAGTCACCAAGGGCAAGCCAGTGGAAAGGTGGAAGGAAGGGTACCTGCTCAACGCTGTGACCAAAACGTGCATTTCCTTCGAGAACTGCTCCATCCTCACGCTCCAGCAACTCGCTCGTCCCGATGGAATAGAGTTTGGCCATGAAGATCGACAAACGTGTCTTGTCGAGGTTCAATTGAAACCGATATGGAGCCGGGTCTTTGGCGCGAATTCGACGACCGTGATAGGGATAATACGATCTGCGAACGAGCAACAAGTTCGAATCAGCCTCAAGTATTATGACCTATAAAGTAGGCAGGAATCCAACACAAACGAGGAAGAGGAGGGAGGAGGGAATAAACATGTCTCTTACTCACCTGTCAGAAAGCCCTTGTACTGGGTAATCAACGCCAGCTTAACTTAACTATGGGCCGCCGTCCTTAGGAAACCTTAACTTACCTTAACTTAACTCCGCGTGAGCCCGTGTAAGTGGTATGACTATAAATTTTGTGAATTAAATAATTATTCTTGTATTTTACATAATTGTCCATGATAAGGGGGGGTCTGGGGGGCGTGCCCCCCAGTTTAGGGGTTAGGCTTAGTGGTTAGGCTTTGGCTTAGGGATTAGGGTATGGGATAAGAGGATCAGAATAGTGGGGGTCTGGGGGGGCACCCCCCAGTTTAGGGGTTAGGCTTAGGGTTAAAATTTAAGTTCTAAAAGGTTCTAAAAGCGAGTTAAGTTTAAGTTAAGTTAAGTTAAGGTTTCCTAAGGGCGGCGGCCCAGAGTTACGTTAAGCTAACAATCCAGTAGTGTACTGTCGAATGGGTTTTGGTGGCGATGAAAAGACGCCATTGCGACTGAATGCCGCAATGAGATGACGTTCATCGCGTCATCGCCGTTCCGAATACATGAGCCAACAACTGGAATGTTTGTATGGTACGAATCTGCCTGGTCAACGGCTATGAGGGTTCAGTCATCCTTTTAGTCTGGAAAAGAGCGCGTTCATACCGAAGTTAGCACTTCAAGACCTTGTGACATCAAGAAGTATATGAAATAATGAAAAGGAAGGAAGGACATTCATCGAGGGTGCATCATGAACAAGCAACAATGAGATGATGGTGGCAAGAAAGCAAGCGCCTGCAAAGCACTGTCTGAGTTAATTTTGCCCAGGGCCTAGAAGTTCGGAGCGAGCAGTCCGATCGGACCAGTGTCCGGCAGTGGGCAAACTTGAAATCGTAGGTGGTTGGATTTCGCCTTTTCCTCCCAACTCCTCACTCTCTTCTTTTTGCAAGAATACGTATGCTCGATCCATAAATACGCCCCAAGATTTCGATGCGCCATCTTTCCTACGATTCAGACGGTAGATGAGGTTCCAGATTGATCGATAGGCACTGACAGATACGTGCTTCAAGGGCGATGTGTATGTCATGAATACTGATTCGATCCTCGTTTGCAGAGGAAGCTCGATGCAAACGTCGTGTAGAAACACCCGATCAATAAGGAAGCTCTAAGGCCCAGTTAAAAGTCCACGGATAGAGGTGTTGGATGCTAATCAGATGGTTGATTGAGCTTGAAATTGAGACGAGCACACAGGTCAAACAACAAAAATCAGGATGAAGTTATATGAGATATGGGAAACAACCCCTGACAACCTGAGTATCAAATGTTGTTTGTGACGATGCAGAGCGAGATGACCATATGGGCCTCGTTAGACGCGACTACAGGCTGTATTTCTCGTCGACACCCCAGAAATTCACGAGACACTAGCTCGTCTTGTGAGCAAGTCTTACTCGTACATACACCGGGCTTGCGAAATCGATTCCGTCTCCACTTAGCGTGTACTCGTCAGGCGTTTTTGTTCACTTCCCGTCTGGTCTGGAACGCTAGGGCGCGAGTCAATTACGAAAACAACAATGCTGTCTCTCCTTGTCACCTCATACGAATACGACGAATGAACGCTGTAGAAAGCTGATCACCATCAGGATCAGAGGTTCATAAAACGAGTGACCTGATAATCTGATAGGAAGATATACATCCTGTTGAGGTGAGGAAGACTGCTGCCGATGGCGACAGCATCAGATGTTGACGGTCACGACGCATAGCGAAATAGCTTTATGGGTTCTTGTCAGATACGGCTATGATTTTGCTCACCCCCCCCCCCATTCCTGTCCTCCAACGCGCAATATGCGTCGGCGCAAATTGTAAATCTCTCTTATTCGCTCATCGACAGATCAATTGACCTTCCTCTTGGCTTCTACTCAGTGGTCCTGTATCAAGCATCTTTGCTACTATCCTTTTTCTCTGGAAGACCACAGCGCAAGTCATCATTGGCGACATAAAACCAACCATTGCAATCTCGCAACCCATTACTATTGGCTGGAGTAGAACGAATTTTACAGAACCCTTTCAATTCCAGCTGCTATACACGGACTCGAAGTCACACACCGTAACTCAAATAATTAAAGCCGGAGAGCTAGGCACTACGGATTCGGATAGCGCTACCAGGGGCACGCTGACTTTCACGCCAACTGGGGTTGGGTGAGCACGATACCTCGTACCAAGACGTTTTCTCTCGGTTGACCTAGGAATTTGATCCAGTAATGTTCAGCTCGAAGCAATAAAATCAGTTACCGATGGGTGCGCATTCTTTCTAATACTATCTTCAATCCGAGTGATCGCGTAGCGTTGACGAGTGCTTGGACTCTAGGACTTCAATCCAAACTTTTACTGCCATGAAAGCTGGATCTACAATACGCTTATTCGTAGCGGGTAGCAGCGAAGTTATCTCGACCACGACTTCCTCCACATCTCCTACGTGAGTAACCCGTTCATTATTTTCATGCGTCAAATTCTTCAATTTGCACGCAGTTCCTCTAATATCGACGCGGTCATTACAACGCCACCATCACCAAGCCCAATAACTATCACCTCCACGAGCGTACCCGACATCCCGACTAGTGGTCAAACACCACAGAGCACGGAACCCCCAGTAACGAGAGACCACACCGGGTTCATTGTCGACGGAGTCATTGTGGGTGTCGTGTTACTGAGTTTCGTGATGCTTGGATTCCTGTATATTCGCCGTCGGCGAAGATTACAGGAAGCAGCTTCGATCCAGGGCAGGATGATCATCAGCAGAATCGAGACGGCTCAGGCACACGAAGATGGCGGCTTCGGTTATAGGCCATGGAACGAGAAGATCCCAACGAGCGAGGCTGGGCCTCCTCTGAGTAGAGACTAGATAGGGGTACCACTTTTCAACGATCCTGTGGGTTGAGGGATAGGTGTATTTGGTGACTGGGCTGTTCTGGAAGTTATACATAACCGTGCGGGTGTAGCATATTGGTACACCTATGCTATGATAGATCTACAAAATTAGGTCTGATGATATGAAGCTCTCACACAGGGATATTTTGACCTCGTGAGCTGTCTCACAGATTTCTTCCAAATGAGGACTGATGGTACTGAAGTTGTCTCGTAGATCCTTTGCGTGACGATCTGATACTCACACGGACATCTTTCTCAGTTGAAGGAGACTACTACCGGTAAGTGAAACATCAGATTCTGGCCGTCGTGATGATACACAGCGACGGGAGGGTTATATGATATCTCCTTGCTGACCATCCCCTCCTTTGCTCTTTCCCAAGATTCACGCAGGTCCCTACCCATGTGGACCATGCGACGCACACTCATGTATTCCCCTCTCTCTCGCACTCATGGAGAACGATGTATACTGACCGATATTTCTACCGTTTCATCTCAGTTATCCTCTTCCGCTCTTTCTTTGTCCATATCCTCTCCTTTTGGGGGTTAGAGCAACGTTTCACATTGATTCAACCTCCCCATTAACCCAGACTATTCCTATCTCGCAATCCATTACGGTAGCCTGGCACCGAGACGATTCTACAGAGCCATTCGATATCGCCTTGGTCTATCTAAAGACAGATGATGAAGCCTTTGCAACTCAAACACTTGCTTCAAACGTGGAGACTACACGGAAGAGTAAGGTACAGCACGGCACAGTGACATTTGCGGCCACTGCCACCGGGTAAGTCAGTCTT
Organism: Marasmius sp. AFHP31; assembly: GCA_024721195.1. Classification (NCBI taxonomy): domain Eukaryota; kingdom Fungi; phylum Basidiomycota; class Agaricomycetes; order Agaricales; family Marasmiaceae; genus Marasmius; species Marasmius sp. AFHP31. The sequence continues at coordinate 5,215 of JANHQD010002394.1, forward strand.
CTTATTGTTCGACTGAGAGAATGACTGGAATCGGGGTGCTAGCAAGGTACAATTGGTGGCCGTAAAGTCTTTTGGGCCGCACACGTGCGTTGTTTCTTTCTCACGTTTGGGTATCTTACTTTATTCACCGTTGTGAGCAGCGAGGTCAACACATTTTTCACTGCTTGGTTGCAAGCCGAGCCAGGGCCTACAATTCCAACTGAGACTAATACGACTTCGTCAAGGTGAGAACTTGATCTATTTATTGAGCCTGTAGCGCGATATGGACCTCCCTCCTGTTAGTACTAGCGCCACAATTACAGAAAGCTCCACGTCTTCTAGTGACAGCTCAGCGTCAAGCACCTCGCGGGCGGATGACGTAACTCCGAGTCAACCCAGAAGGTGAATATCCCTCACTTATACGTTCGTGAAACCTAAGACTGGACTATCTATGCAGTTCCCCAAATGCCACACACGCGACTCGGACGTCTAAAGCTCCTGATTCGACAGCGGTATCCCCTGCATCTCCCACAGCTGTAGGGACAGGCTCGCCGGAACAAAGGGAAGATCTTAAAGTGATTCTACCAACCGTCATCGGAGGTTGCACATTGATTTTAGCAGCGTTCATTGTGTGGTTATTCTTCCGGCGCCGTCAGAGAAGGAGAAAGAATGCGCCTTCAGAGGAGTTCCGCAGAGAGATGATGGCTCTCACTGGGGTCGATCCGATGCCTCCTGGAAATTATCACCAAGCCGAATACTCTAGGGTTAAGGGAGCCACCGAAAATGATAGAGGTGTAGATCCTACATCGTCGACTACACCTCTTCGGGAGGATTTCGAAGGAGAGCAAGACAACGGAAGCTCCTACGCGATCTCATCATACTCCCGAACTAGTGCGGGAACGCGAGCACTCAGTTCCTCCGGTTGCCTCGGTACAAGTACAGCTATCTCGGACGATACATCGGAGGTCCCTATGCTGCCGTTGATACCTATATCGAGTAACCTTACACTATCATCACCAGAGGCACGAGCCCCCTTCCGAGCGATGACGGATCGGCAGATGGAGATCGAGCAGAAGATCATCGAGCTTCAGGGCCGCCTAATCGCTACGAGCGACCCGGGACAGGATAAAAGTCGAATGAGAGCCGAGTTGATGGGTAGGATCGAGAAGGTGAAAAACCTTCGAGAGTCTGACTGGGCGTACGGTGCGGGTGGGAAGGTGCCAAGCGTTCTGAATGAGTAACTAGAGATGAATCTTCGTTAGGTCGGACATATACGGGGATCGAAGCCACAAATAGATTCTGGAAGTACCTCTCGGAGGCTTCGGCGCGTACAAAAGAAACCATCGAATTGTATTCTGTCCGCTCTGACCGATTGTGCAACAGAACCATTGTTAGAAGGAAAGAGGACTGATAGTCTTGCCTCCAAAGCCATCTAGTATAATGAGCAATGATGCAGACCTGACGAGCAGTCGTCATCAATGCGTTTTGAGTAGGGAAGGGCGAGAGGATAGTGGTTCTGAAACCAGTGCGCCGTCATCTTCGATCTTTCCAGCACGGTCTCGAATATTGCGTTGTAATTGTCGGGGCTGATTCTGAACTCGTATAATTTGAGGAAGTCAGTGACGATACTGGCCCATAGCATGGGCTCGTTGGCGGCAACTGCGCGCCAGAGTCTATGTATCAGGGATGGTATGCTCCTAAAGGCATCTAGACCATCCTATTCTCTGCATTGATTGCTCGAGGTTGCGACCGCCTATACGTCAGTGGGTGGTCCGACCAGTAAGAAGACATAGGATGCGACGCGGAAGGATCAGAATTGAAGTGCCAAGCATAGGGAGCAAGATTATAGTTTGGGTACAATCCATACATACTTAGGCTAGGTAGAAACGCTGGCGCTTTAGAGAACGACTATCTATTCGTTCAGTCCTTGCATTTCTGTCTACCAATCCACTTCACAATGGCACTTGCTCGCTCTTTGACCATTCGCAATGCCTCCTCGTCTACCTCAGGAATCTGCTGTAACTCTAGCAGCGCCTGCATCGCTTTGAGGAGGTTCTCCGTCTGTCCCAGTGATGAGTTCAAACGACACAGCACGAAATGGAAGGCTCACGTGTACATCCCTCGGATTGTCAAGGCGAATCAGATCCTCCACTGTCTGAAGAATATCCTCAAAGACCGGTAGATCCTTGATATACAGGCAAAAAGTCAGTAATGAACTTCGTCCAATGACTATAGATACACACACCTGAGCTCTTCTGTCTATCCCCAACATCTTCTTTATATCATTCGTCAAATCGTCCGTCAAATCGTCCGCAAAATCGTCCGCAAAATCGTCGTCATATCGCATTTTCCATTCATCTACGACCAACGAACCTAATCGCTCCAACATATGCCCTTCGAGCAAGAGGTTCCGTAACACTCTGATCTCCACCATAGCACCCGTCTCCATCTTCAGTCGGCGTACCTCCTCAGGAGATACCATCTCAAGGTACGGAGAATCACCGCAAAGTTCTACCTCAACCGAGGGCCACCAGAAAATTCCGTGACAGGTACGTGACAGCATTTTACCACGTACCTGCCACGGAACTGCCACGGAACTACCACGGACTTCGAGTTCGTGTTTAGTTACTACGAAATTTAGTTAAAAATTAGTTCAGCAATACACAATATAAAACGACTCAAGAAACATACCTCGATAGCTTTTTTCTCTCATATCTTCTCTCACCGCTGCTGGTGACCGCCTCAAGTGGTCTGGGACGGGTCCGGCAAATGCCGATTAGATTTCTCACGGGCTCTTCCAGCGTTCGAAGCAGTCAGTTTTCACCTTCCTTTGCGATGTGAGACTCGTTGGATATGTAGCATACCTCAGGGAGACAAATACCTACAAATGACGCGCTCAAATTCACCGAGGCTTCCCATTGACCCCAATACAACCAGAACTTGACGTGCAATGTTCAGCCTCTTTTTCAAATATATCATGAAGCTCAAGATTCAAACTATCATGAGTTTGAAGAAGCTCCTTGCTTTCAGGACCATCACTCTTGTATCTTAGATCTTCATGTTAGCTGGACTCAGTAAGTCATGTGGCTGTGCCTGAAGTTCGTGCTTATTCCTGCTCTTCCCCTCCCCTCGTGAACGTCAATGACCCTGCAACGGGGTCGCTCGTGAATCTCATGTCTTTCATCAAAGCTTTCACCGGAGACACAAAAGTAATGCGGCAAGCCACGGAAGTGACACGGACTAGCCACGGAAGTGACACGAATGACCACGGAAGTGACTTGTACCGATCACGTACTTACCACGGATGACACGGAACTTACACGGACCTCACACGAACCTCACACGAACCTACCACGAACCTCACACGAACCTCACACAGACTCACCACAGACCTCACACAAACCTCACACAACCCTCGCACAAACTCACCACGGACCTCACACGAACCTACCACGAGCCCACCACAACCCTCGGACAAACCTCGACGGGCTTGTCATGACCCTCGCCACTGAGTATTATATACAAACACTCATGTCGCACAAACTAGTGACTGACTTTGTAGCGACTATTTTGTTCATTTCAAATACAAATCAGTCGATATGAAGTGATTGAGAAAAGGAAATAAAAATGTAAATCATCTGTGTGCAAAGACTCGTTTGAACTATGTAACATGTTTTGATTTCAGTTAATTATTTTTCGACGGGGCTGTGCTTTAGGTCGAGACGTGTTCTTAATTGCTTGCGCTTCCTCATCTTTACGTCTCTGCTCTGCTTTCCTCCACTGAACAGTGTAAGGGTCTTGGTCGAACTGAGGACCCGGCTGCCAACAATATAGTTGAAAAAAATGTATAACACAACTCATTGGCAAGATAACTCACCTTTGTTTCTTCCTCATCGTCTCGATCGTGGTCAACGTTGCGATCAAAGTGACGATAAGGCCACCAGTTATCTTGGTTGATTCCAATGTCCAGGCCCCACTGGCAATTACCCGCGTGCCCAGCTTCTCGCGAGCGATCAAACATTCGCAGCTCCAGCGGTAATAAAGACTCCAGATCAACGTCAACGTGTTCTTCTTTCTTGAGCAGCTCCATATCGCGACCGCTTGTTGATTTTGTTAGCCGGCGCCACGCTTGTTCTCGTATGTATCGATCTCGCTGTGATCCTGCCTCAGGGCATTTTGGGAGGGCTTCCAACTCAGCTCTATCCCGATGCTCGATCCACAACATCAAAGCATCTTGGAGTGTTCCATCCACAGTCCACAGCGGCACTCTTTGTTGTATATCAGGAATATTGTGATGGACCCAATTGACGATTTGTGATTGCGTCTCCAAGTCCAAGCCGCCGGTAAATGGTACAACGTTGAAGTGATATTGACGTGCATAGCGAATTGTAGGGAAGTCGCCAAGGTCGAGCTCGGACTGTTTGTGAATGAGTCGCGTCAGACGATCTTGATGAGGTACAAGAGCTTCATGGACCTGTGGCGTATACGGGATTGATTTTTTTGGATCCTCGACAATGTCCCTCAGAGCCTGGTGAGCGGCCTCTTTATCTTCAATAGTCTCTGGAACCGTAGTCCAACGTCCAAGCTTCTTGATGATCAATATCATGTTGGTGGAGCCAGAGTCAACGACGTACCCGAATAGCTCGTCGTCCTTCTACATCCCCATATAAAGAATCCACGATTCGGGTAGCAGAAACTGTTTCATATGTCCCGGGAATGTGCTTTGCACCCTCGCCAACTTGATTCCCATACCACCACTTAATGATCCACCTCGACTTCATCTCCTTGAATATCAACCGTGCCACATACCAATACCTACCGTCCTTTACGAGAACCGATAATCCACACCTAAAGGTTAGAGACTTATGTATGAGGTACACGAACAAAATGATAAACAAGGTTGATAATTCACCTCAGTCGTTGTTTAACATTGGACCTCAGCTCGAGTTCCGCCTTGATAATTCTACCTAATAGTTAGAGAATCGAAAAATGATCAAGACCGTCGTACTCACCGGGTCTGAGAGGGTTTGATCATAGTATAGCTTCCGTCCCTGCACTTCTGGCAGATGAACTCCGATGTAACGCTGATACTTGGATCGAAGTACGTTTGACACGCTAGATGGGAGTATTTACCACATTCGTCGCACTCAATAGCATCTTGCCGTATTGGATGGTAGTTACCATCTTGACCTTCACCACAACGACAGTCAAATGGAATTGGAGTCGACGGAGGGGATAAAAGTGTATTGTCAGGTCTTGGTGAAAGGGACGCAGAGAATGATGGCGGCTGTGAAGGCCGATCTTCTTCTGGCGCAATGGAATCCTGCATGAATTGATCAACTGGGTCGGTCTCTTGTACAGAATCTAACGACGTTCAGTTGTGTAAATATCGTAGAACATGGATAAATCGTAAGACTCACCTGGCTTCAGAATCCCATCAGTTTCATCAAATGAAAGGAATGGGTTACGTCGTGTTTTATGGGACAGTGGCTCGGATAAAAGGTCGGTTTTGGTATACTCCCTGTATGGAAGGGGTTTCATGCGAGTTGCTGAGCCGAGCCACACCATCTTCTCGATAGGAAGCTCTGCAAAACCCTCTCGATTGAACGCTGGCTGTGACTCAAGCTCCTCAGCATACGAGGGACTGAGAATAATCCCAAGTTTAGACTTCAGAAGGTCTTTCTGTTGTTCCCAAAACCACTCTTGAGCCTTCCTCCCGCCTCGGAGCTTGTAGATCACGGTTGTGGTTCGATAATCTCCATATCCCGTTGGCATCGGGATGTTCCAGCCACCCAAACTCTTTGCTATCCCACCTGATTCTTTAACGCTATACCCAGCCTTGCCACCTTTGACTCCAAGCCCATCATAAAAGAACATTGCCTTTGCTCGCTTGGGTGTATCAGTTATGCCAGCAAACCGAGCGGTGTAGTGGGTTCCGTTGTAGAATATACGACCAACAATCTCATATTCAAGGCCAACTTCGCGTGCTTTGTTGTCATTGAGAACTGGGAAGAGGGTCGCAGGGAAAGTCCATTCGCTTTCCAAATCTTCGCGCTCAACCCGGGCAATGAGGGTTTGAGGTAGTGAAACAATGGCTTGACAAGACATAGCAAGCCCTGAACACCACAAATCACCCTCGTGAGCATGCCAGCAGGGAACTGTTCCCATCTCCTGAGTATGTTCAATGAAATTGGTCGTGTAGCGTTGGAGATATATGGCAAAATCGCCATTGCAGAAGCCATACTCGGAGGAAGGGATGCGAAGTAAGGGGCGAGAGCGGTCAACTTTTCCAATGATATTGTGGGAGAAGGTGATTTCGGACGTGTCTGATCGGTTGAGTAGGCTGAGATCCTCCCCTGTACACCACTTGAATGTTATTGTATGAACACCATAGTGGTTGCTGAGCTGATGATCTCCAGTTTTACGGGTTGCGGTGAGCGCATCTACAAGCCAAGAGATATCATTGTCGAAATCATCCTCGATCTGACGACGAGTCCACCCGTTTCGGACTATATAGCGACGAAGGTCTGTCTTGGCCTCGAACAACTGGTCGGAGATGGATTTCGGGGATGAGTTGGAAAGGAGAAGGCGCCTTCGTTGGTCGAAAGATGCAATGATTGGTGTAAAAGGAAGCTGAACAGTCCTCTCCTCTTGATCAGCAAGGATGCTGGCTATTGAACGAAAGTCTCGCATTTCTGCCCAAAATACTACCTCCATTGGTGAGTCTAGCCAACACGAGTTTCCAAACCAGCGTAATCCAATCACATCTTTGATCTTTGAGCTGATCAGTAGCTGAGAGCGTCCATTCTCGTCATCCACCATCTGGAAGTGTGTAGATATGATGGATGCATCTGGACGATGAACAGATGTTTCACGGGTCTGTAGTTGGTTGGTTGGAGGAAGTCTGGGTGGAGGGGAAGAATCTGGAGTCTCATAGTCCGAGTCACTCGGTGCAGAGCTAGACGGCGGTGGTGACAGCAAATCCGGGTGAACTACCAGAGGCTTGCGGCGCTGACCAGATTTAGAATCTTTCTCAATTGGAGTTTCAGCTACTGGCGACTGGAATCGGAGGTGAGGTTCAGGATGTGGTTCTATATGCGCTCGGGATAGACCACGGGTTCGCCTTTTAGGAATGAGGGTATCGATTGTATCAGGCGGGCGGTGAGAACGGGCTTTCTCTCGGTTTATCATAGACTGTTTTTTGATTGCCGTTGATGTCCGTGTACGTTTTGTACGGTGAATACTCTCCTTTAGCTTCTGGCGTCGCTGGAGCGGAGATTTGCCGTAGTACAATGGAATTCCACCTGTTTTTACACTCAGAAGAGTTCCAAACTGGAGAGAAAAATAAGTACTCACGGTTCACAGCATCCCAAGTCTTTTCGTGCTCCCGTGCAATGAAATAGCACTTCTGAAGCCCAGTTATGAGCTCATGCTTCTTTCCCTGCCGAGAGTACATACTGAAGTGAGCTGCTTCCTGAGCGTTGGTAGTCTCGGGGAGAGTAGCTCGGGTATCTGTTGTTGAACATGTGATATACATGTGATACACAATATTGACGTGTTGTTTACGCGTCTACTATTTATGGATCTTTTACTATAGGACACTTGTGTTCGTATGAAAGATACTATACGGAATCCCGTAGGCACTCCGTAGGTATACCGTATCTCTTTAGTTTGTAACAAGGTTCAGCTTTGTAGCCAATAGTGTCCAAAGCTGACTGAGCTTTCTCCCTAGATTACTTAGACAGAAAGTCTGTATGACTATGCATACTTACTCACTCTGCTCTTCTAGCAGTTATGCTTACTACTACGCCTATGTTTGTTATCTCAACCATATGCTATATTCTCACTTACCTATGTACTATGACTTGTATATACCCGAGGACTCATGTATAAAAGCTGGAGACTCTAGTCTCAAAGCTTTAGGACAATCTACTCGATTATCACCTCTAGCAAGCATCCTCAAGAACTCAAGGATTCTCTTATAGTCAAATGTGAGGTTTACTTTCATCTCACTGTGCATTTAACTATGCTGGCTCAATATCTGTAGATTCCTTCCCCCGATCGAGAATGAGCATATTTGCTATATGTGGCTGAGTCCACCACTCAACCCAACGTTTGGCCCTTGGAAACTGTGTTACCAGTGTCTTTGCCTGACGTTTGAAATCGTCATATGACTTTGTGGTTTTCAGGGAGCGAGCACGCTTCTTGAAGGCCTTGCGTTTGTCCACAGGAACAATGGCAATAATACGGCCTACTCGGGTGATTTGGTTCTCGAAGTGGTAGCCACAGCCACGGTGGCGGGCAGGGGCTGCCAAACGTAGCTCTTCTTCGGTGCGGGTATCATTGGGGTCCTCCAAAAAGAAGCGAACAAATGCATTGTCCGATCCTTGAATCTGCGCCTGACTATAATCCATAGTCTAGCAAGTGAGGCGTCATTCAACTATCTGAATAGCGTCTAATTCGGGGATGACTCACAACATTAAAGTCCTCATCAATGACTGGACCAAGCCCAAGCTTCCGCTTGGTTACACGGAGTGATCGCATACTCGCAAGGAAATGGTACTCGTAATGGATGGCGGTTGCTCCGTTGCTATACGAATAGATACCGGGGACCCATCGTTGCATTGAGGGGCTGAACAC
>JANHQD010002395.1:0-20986 GCA_024721195.1 Marasmius sp. AFHP31
CATTCTCGATTTTGGTTCTTCGCTTCTCGTCCCCGTGCCTTCGCCACCTATTTGATCTACCTTGTTATTGACACGAACGAATCGACTCATCTTGATCTCCCCTCCTGCATTAACCTATCGACATTGGCTAACCTCTTTTCAGCCTTTTAGCTGGTCCACGATTCTCCATTGTTGGCAGCTCGCTCGTCGCAAGGATGCTACTACCACTACCACCCATGTTGAATCGATCGGATCACTCAGGAATGTGTGGGTGGAAGTTGAAGCCGAAAGTGCGCCTGCTGAAATCTTCGTCGACGCAATCCTGTTTGGACGGTTGGAGTGCTCACGCGCTCACCCTGATGTGCTATCAGCGCCTCATCTCTCAGTCGTTGCGCACGGAACCTAGCTCGAGCCTGGCCCCATATGCCATCTTTTCCTTTTCTTCCTTTCTCCCTGCTCGTACCCTCACCACCTTTACCCAAATTCCTGGTCGTGGTTGAGCCCAATGTCCCTCTTGCGTCGCCATAGGGAATACGAGTATTCTTAAAAGTATCATACATTCGAGTGTCATAGTCACGGTACAGAGTCGGACTGTTTACAAACCTGTACATCGAGTATGTACCGGCCACAATACACTGTATGCCCAACCGATGATGAACGGTGCGAGGCCTTCTGTCCCTCGGATAGTACACTCTATTGTTTTCGACAGAAAACAAGCAGGTCAGCAAAATTGAGCCATAGCCCACAGCGGAATACACCGACCTTGTAGACGATCAGGAAGTAATTCCTCTCCTCTCTTCACTTCAGCTCTGGATACAGCGCCCACTCCTCGTATGATCCACCACAACTCATTATCCGTCGTGTAGTGGGCGTTGCTATCCGAGGTGACCAGTCAATTGTTTGTCCCAATTCCTCGGTGGTTGGTGATGCAGGTGTGGCCGGCGTACCAACAGGGGGACAAAGCGAAAGACTAAGATTCGCATTTAGTCGGCCCTTGATAGCGTGGGATCTCGAGAAGAGGACCGAACTTGTCTTGTCGATCGCCTCTCGGACACCCAGGCCTGAGCACCAGCGAGTCATCAAATCTGACATTCATAATGAATAGTGGGGAGAGGATGCGGAGTATTGGAAACCATGGATGTTGTTTGCTGCGGGTGCCGTTAAGTGTTGGATCGAACGTCCGAGTGTTGGCCCCGTAAACGAATTTTAAGGGGAGCAGTTACAAGCTTTGTAAACTTGTTGGCGTCTCAGTAAAGAGGCTATGGGAAGCGGTTCTCCGGGGGCCTAGCAGCTTTCTGTCCGAATGAGGTAGACGTGGCATTGTGGGGACTCGGGAAAAACGGGGAGAGGTCTCAAAGGTTGGCTCGCTGGTGGGGATGAGGAAGGAGAAGTCGTGTCAGTCTTCGATACGGGTTGTAGTGAACAGAGAACGTTGAAAAGAGGGGGGAGATGGAGCATAGGAGTTTGGAGGATCCTCTTGGGGATAACCGGGGACTGGAGGAGGCCATCCGGGACAATTTTGTCACTGGATGGCGGTGGGGAGTTCGTGGGCGAGACGTGATGCGTAACCGGCAATCGTGTTTCTGCGGGAGCCACGTAATGGCCTGTAGATCAAGGCAATCGAGTGCCCTGAACAAGGCCGCCGCAAGGGTAGTGCGTTGTCCAGCCGTCGCGAATGGAACACGGGTGGTTGGGGGGGAGTATCCAGATCAATGATGTCGGCGGCAGACGATGCGGCCATGTCGCAGTTGGCGGAGAGGGAGAGAAAGCGGGTAGAGGAAGAGACAGAGATCTCAACCGACTGTCCCGATCCGTTGGGAGAGAGGTTTCCGGGAACAACAGCCAGAAGCGCCATCTCCAGTGAATTCTCTGACGCGACCTTGCAGCTCGATCGTCGTATTCCTCCCGCTTTCATTGATGCTGCCTCTGAGATGTACCCTCGTCGAGATCCGCAAGAGGTTCTGAGAACGGAATCAAGTCAGTGAAAGAAAAAATAAATAAGAAGAGAACGACACGCACTTTGTGAAATAGCCTGACGTGCATGTACACCCCATTCCCCAATCCGTCATTATCTTGACCTCCAAGGAATCGTTGACGCCCTGAGCCCTCTGCAGCATCCAGAGCTATGGTTTGGGATCGATGAGGCGTGCTGGCCGGCGCGCCTCATTTCAGCGTCGTTGACTCTTCTCTGGACGAACATTAAATCCATGTTGACTGGAATCGTTGGAGAAGCCTATCTATGTCGATTTAGCCGGGTTATAGAAAGCTGAATATCGAGACTCCAAGCGAACCCACATACCTGGAAATCACGGTCGGCTGGCAGGGTCATTTTCAACATGGGTGACTGAGAACTTCAGGTGCCATTGGCATCTTTGACTTCAGACATGTGGAGAAACCGCTCGACAGCCAAAAGACGGCATATATATCCCGCTGTATGATGGTGCGGCACTGCGTAACGAAGTGGTCAATCCCTCGATATGGACGAAGGCAAGATCAAATTTGAACCCACCTCCTGTACTGCTGCACCGATTTCGTTGCCGCGATAGATGTTGTTGACGTTGTCCTCGATGGTGAATTGTGATGTACTGGCTGACAAAAGCCAGGTTGGAAGGTAGTGGTCTTTCGGAAAGACGGCCGTGGGAATCAGCTGTCAAACCTGACTCAGGTTTAGGCGCCTAGAAGCGCCCACCCTTCACTGACACCATGACCCCACGGATCGGACGCCTGGCATTGGCAGGGGAATGTGGTGAATTGCAACTCGATGCTGGCTCTGTCCAGTGCCTGGACACCCTACTCGAAAATCATCGCTACCTCACGTCGTCAGAACATGGCTGCGAGGAGGTCAAGGATTCCTATCTCGAATCAAGTGCAAGCGTTCCAAGACACCCAAATCGGATTCTACCCGCCTGATAGTGCTCTCGTGGACGCCTTACATCACAATCTTAAAACAGAGTCCCCTCCTGTATCAACTCTCAGTCATGTTCCGCAGTTGTTCACGCTCCCTTTCCCAACTCTCAAGCCCCATATGTCGGGTTCAAATTACCATCCCCTTCTGACCGCTTCTCCTTCCAATTGTATACGCAATGCCTGTGGTACCTCAAATGACATACGCCGTCGATAGAAACCTCAATCCGAGTCAAGCAACAAAGTTTCAAAGAGGGCGAATGCACGACGGCATTGAAAGGATTGATTGGCACACTTCGTTGTCTTTCACCTTACTCAAAGGACTGGTCAGCGTGAGTACCGCCCCTCTTTAATCTTCAACTGACACCTTCACCTCTTCTTCGCTACCCTGCCATGGCTATGATAGTACCGTCGCCATATTCCTGCCTACAGCTTGACTTTTTATTACGCCGAATGAATCCACCAGTCCCTTTCTCCTCCAACTTGCCTTTCAACTTCCCTGGCCAACCTCTCTCTGACAAACTGGCTGGCCTACGAATCTCCAATAGTAGATAGATGATTCGTCGAAATGACGCTACTGCTACTACCGGCCGACTCCTGAAATCTGTTGAACGGGGAATGTTAGCAACCTTGTTGGTTGCGGTTGAACGTTGCACGTTGAAGCTAAAGGCTTTTCGGCTATAGGATTTCGTTTGGCGCGGGTACTACGACTGGGGTCTCTACTGGGTACTCGCTCATTTTGTTATGCTGCTGTTATCTGGCTCTGCCCTCGTTGCGCGTGGAGCCTGCCCCCAGGTGGCTCTCGTGTAGAGAACGGTGAGATATTCCCTGGATGAATACCGCTCTCCTAGTTGAGGTAAGTATCTCACCAATTTCCTCTCCCTGTCCCTAGCTATTAGTTGAACTCCCGCTTGGGTAACGACATGTACAAATCTGGAAGAAACGCGAGGGTTCGTGAGCCTTTGCAAATGCATGTGGACCCACAAGTACGACTTGAGTCTTCGGGATTAACTCCTTCGTCAATCAGCTGAACCGTCCGCGTCAGTGGCTAAGTGAGCAAAGGTAGCTAATATCAAGTTACCTACGCAGTACACAAGAGCTATAAACTGTGACAATAATGAGTACAACCGAATCGATAAACTCATCCCGAGTCAAATAGATAGGTACATTACACATAACTGAAAACCGCAACGAAATCAGGAAACGTAATTGGGATGTCTAACCTAAAAACCCATGACTAAATGGCATTACCGCCCTCCGTCGTTGTCGTACTTGGTAGGAGGACTGTATCAAGGTAGTTGGGCAGGCTCGCCCGTTTCAGGTGAATGAAGCATAGCCATTAGTCGACGGAGACAGTCTGTATCATCGTCAACTTCCATCGGGTGGCCATAGAAGCTGTTAGATTCCGCAGGTCCAGACCAATCGCCGCTTTGAGCCGTGTGGTCACTGAACCTAGGGGTGGTCGTAGTCATATTGAACAGATCGGTGTAGCTTGAGTAAGGAGGATCGGCATTACCAGTTCCACATGAGCTAAATGTGAACGGTAAAAGATCCGGCATAGGCATAACCTGTGGTACACCGAGCTGGGTGGATGTGATTGGGCCCGGGGAGGAGTCGGAGAACGTGTTGACGACACCCAACCCAACCCCTTGGGCGGTACCCTCACTGCATCTGGTGGTATTGACTGAGGGGGTTGGCAACTTGTGGGCAATATGCTGGGGGATTGCAGGCCATCCAGCCGGGGTACGCCTTGAAGACAACAAGTTAAAATCCATTGATGCTGGCGTATGCAGTGTGTTGAACAGCGCATCTCGTGACGGGGAAGTTTGGGAGATGTGGGGATAGGGAAAGTATTGTTGTCTGTCGTCAGAGCTGTGTGGATGAATTTGTGATGAGCACTGTTGTGGCAGATAGGCGTGGTCGATGGAATGCAGAGGAACCGGGCCTGTGAAGTGCAGAAACGTCGGTGGAAGAAGTTGCAGATTCTGGTTATCATTGCAGTTGCCTTCTCTGACGGCACCCTGAACTCGACCATTGCCTGTAAAAGCCACGTCCGAAATTGGTCGTTGGTTCTGTGTGTTCGAGTCAGAGCTGATGGCGAATCTAGCAAGGTCATTGGGGGGCCTGAGATGTGGGGGATCTTGATCTGAAAAGGGGTAAGAGCGTGACTGAATGGTCTAAAGAGGCAAGCACCTTCGCAAACCTCTGTAAATCGATCCGAGTTGTTGATGGGCTGGAATAGAGAATTGTTGTGTCCAAGATGGCAAGCGAAATCGGCAGTAGTGGGGTCGAAGCCTCGCAAGATTTGATATCGATGAATCAACTTGAAGTGTTCGGTGGACCAGGAACGTGAGAGGAAGGATTTCCTGAATTGGAGCGCAATGGGAAGGCCGAGGTTGCTGCATACCTCAGTTGAGAGGGGGTGTCGACCATCTTTGTGGAAGGACCAGAAATGGAGGGAGGATGTTTCTTTGCTGTCGAGGAGATCGGGAGGGGGAGAACGGACAAAGAAATAAATTGGCTGCTGACGTTGTTGACGAGATTTGTTTGGAGATGCATTGAGGTAGCCGTTCAATTGATCATAACGTGAGATGAGTTCTGGGAGATGTTAGCAGGTGAAAAAGCAGACACGAAATGATGACGCACGATACAAACTGAGGTCCTCCTTCAAGGATATTCCACAAGAATGAAAGATGCTTGATGCCTGTGCAAGCCAGGCCTGCCAGGCCGTTTCTGGGACCTCAGCCTCATCGACACCCCTCCACAACGAGATATACGTTTCATCTCCATCAAGCTGAAATCTACTCGTAGATCTTTCAGACAGAGTATCCTATGGCTCATGAGAGTCTCACCTTGTCAATCCATTCTCCAGCTCCTTCTGCTCTACAAGGCCACAGTAGCTCTTCCAGGGATAGCTTGCAAACACGAAGGCGATGGGGGCTTGGGTCAGAGCAGAAAATAGAGTCGGCTGACTGACAAATTTAGGCACGTCTTTCCTCTGATGCCAACACTCATGAATTGCGCTTATAAATGCGTCATCAACTTCTCTCGAATTTTGACTCGCCAAAAAGCGTAAAAACACATCTTCTTGGAGAAGGTCCACGGTAGAAGGTAGCTTCAAGTCACTGATTGGAACATATCCAGCAAGAGGGAGTCCATCGTGTGGCCCATCTGGACCTTGACAGATTGCTCCTCGAGCAGGATCCATCCACAGTCCAGACCAAGTTCCATCACCCCCCCACTGTGCCTGCAACTGTGTGATTGGAATTCCCGATTCTGGACTTTGTGTAAGTACTTACAGACAAACTATCGAAATACAGCACCCCAAGCCACCCAAAATTTCTCCAAAAGTGAGTCAGTGGTACCAGCACTGAAATGATACAATCATCAGTACTACTTACGATCAAGTGTACATAAAGATACTTACCTCCCGAGTAAATAAGTAATGGAACCTTGGACCGGTTGAGCGCAAGAAGATGAGCGCTTTTGTTACGTCGGAAACTTGAATGTTTCAACTTCAAGTTCTCCTCAATGGAACAAAGGAATGCAAAACCTACAAGCTTTTCCCAGTGGTATGGCACAAAAACCGTTGTTTCCATTCCTGATTTGATGGTCAGGTCGGAAAACTTGCTGAGGAAGAAAGAATGTGTACCTTTGGGGCGTCCTCGCCTTCATAGGACTCCACAGTGACTATTGTTCCTATCCCCTCCCCGGAAACAATTTTCCCGAGTACGATACTTCGTTCACAGTCGCAGTCGACTGGAACATACTGTCCTGTTGTTGGATCATATCGAGTTGTGACTCGTTCACTATGTATTGCTCCAATAATTTGGATATCGCCGTGCTTGTATTCGCCATACTGCGGGACGTAGCGAAAGTGAGCAAGTGACACTGCGATCACAGACAGTAAGTCTTGACACTCACCTCTGCGTATCTCTCCTCTTCTTCCTCGGTGCCCTGAATCCGCCATCTCGTTCGCCGCGTTACCGTCTGCTGAACCACCCTGTTATCATTGTTTATGGTAACGGGCCCGTTACCATAATTGTTATTCTGATCCCTCCCGATGTGAGCCTCGGAGCAAGAACTCGAAGGATGAGACATGTTGTCGTGTCAGTGATGGTGGAGGGAAGAGGACGGGAAGAGTCCCACTTACAAGTATTCAACCTTTTATAGTAGGCTAACACCTGTGCCGAATCGTGAGACCGGCAACATGCTGTTGAAGCATGTTGATGCAGGACGACAGGTTGTCCGTACCGCAGTGAACATGAGGAGATCAGAGGGCCCCATGACTTGCCTTCCAAACCCGGGCGCGAGCGCTCGAGATCACGTTGCCCAGCCGCTGTGCAGTGTACACCCACAGTGACCGTGCTTTATTCTTCCTCGTCGAAATCACACGCAAAAGCGCTCTCCCCGAATGGAACTTTACCTGACAATACGTATACAACTCGAGTATCCGAAACTCACATGTAGAATAATATCAAAGATCCCAGCTATCGTGAGAAGCGGCAATTTTGAATGGAAAGAATGCATTGACTTGCGTAGTAGTGAGTCTCTTTTAGAGCAGTATTCCCGGGCGGCGAGTCCAATGGCGAGTGTAGTATGAAACAATCTTTAGCTCGCCGGTCGCGTGAAAAATAATCAGCAACAGGTCCAATAAAGTGATTCAAAACCACGAGACTGAGGAGGAGGAAGTTCGTTCTAGATTTATTGTTTGAAGGACTTGTGAAACCACCAGAACAAGTTGGTGTAATGTTGACTACACCCGAGCGGATCGTCATTCGAGAGAGCACTTGAGCCTTGGGAGGCTGGAGCGTGAGACAAGCAAGCGTGGGTGATGCCTTTCGGGGAGTAATAAAGACGTGAAATTCTACAAACTCCAGTAGGTCTCGGTTAGTTACACGTCGTATATTGCCTATCCGAAGGATAGAACAACATTACTGAGACCACGACTCGACAATGAGATTTCTCCAGCCCAAGACCCGAATGAGCCATACCGGGAGAAATAACGTCCCACAGACGAATCAAGTCTGGCACCGAATCACAGCGACATTGAGCCTACGTCGCTAGGCTTTTTCGACTATGATTCGACTCGTCACTTGTACTACCTCGTTTAATGCTTATGATGATAGCTCAACTCCAAGCCCAGCGCCCACAAACTCCAAACAAAACGACAGACGTACCATTCAAAAGTCGAGCCTCCAACTCGGGAAAATCTTGCGGAATCAGGACCGCTGGCCAACAAGGACCATGAGCAAGATAATGGGATAGTGATAGAAGACTGGACTGGAAAGAGCGCCTCCGGAGCCTAGAGAATGGTGAAAGGAGAAATACTGTCGGATTAGGTACCCTCGAACAAGCGAGACAGGGAGCCTGAATACACTTCGGGGCTCTAGATTTTGACAGCTAGTCCCAGGGCCCGAATGGGCCGCAGGCCCCCACCGTCTTGCGGTTACGAGTCACAGAGTATCAGTAGCCTCAATAGGCTGATAGATCCCGAGCTTCGAGCATTGAGCCAGTGTACATGATGGAGAGTAACCCTGCAGAGCCGTGTTTGTCCACGAGAGAAAGGCGACTCAGCTTGAACGGAGTCTTTGAACAGGGGCCGGCTGGTATCATCCGAGGGACTGTCGGCTTGGGTTCAAGAATGAGACCTCGGGCACTAAAGAGAAATATAGGTCATCAATAGTGAGAGGAGCCCGAGGTTGCCCCATTTTGACGGTCGTGGTTCGAATCAGAGATCCGTTCCATGTGGGCGCTTGTTGAATCGTCTTCTCTACCGAGAACGCCCACGACCTGAATGTCAACTCTTTTCGATGCATCGGTCTGGCAAAAAGTCATGGTGTTATGGGGCTAATGGGCCGAGATTTTTGGTATGTTTTTCTATAAATACGCACGGAATCTCATCTACTTGAATTTTTGACATCCACGGCAGGTCATGCATATGTTTTAAGGGTTCTTTCAATGCCTGTTTGTCCGATAATATTTGGTACTAGCCCTGAGATACGCTCAAATCCGTGCGTATATCTCCCAAATCACCCTGAGCTTCACTCAAGTCAAGACTCTCTACCCCCGACAGGTAGTGCTCGTTGCTTGATGACATTGACCCCATTCGAAAATTCAGAAGAATCAAGGTCGCGAGCGAAGCAGTCAGATGAAGTCGGGATGAGGGTCGAGACAGTCAAAGATGGAAAGAGAGTGGGTTGTGTTTGGAGGAATAGATGACCGAGATGGGGTGGAGCAGGATGGTCTTTACGGCGATGGTGAGAGATTGACCAGGTCGGCGCTATCCAGAAAACTGGGCAGTCGGAGTCATCATACGAGGCTCTCCTGGTTACTCTTTCGTTAATCTGATTGGTGTGTTTGTGCTCTCTCTCCTGACTTTTCGACCGTCTCCTGACATTTTCTCTTTTCTATCACCTAGGGAACAACCGTGATAACTTGCATGCACACGCGGTCGACGACAGCTCCAAACACCATTTGAGCTGAACAGTACACTGTACGGAATGATCCATCTAGAAAGCCCACAGAGGGTGAATGCACAGCGAGAGCAACTACTGGAAACTTGGACGTCGTTTGAGAAAGGGTTTATCAGAGGTCAGGCCGACGTGAGTGCTCTTTACACTCTTTCACCTTCACCTTTCAACTATTCTCTACTTTGGTTCTTCACTTGCTTCTCGTCGCCATGCCTTCGCCATCTACTTGATCTATTTGTCATTGAATCGAACGGGTTAACTGATCTTGTTCTCCCTCCTACGTCAGCCTACCGACAGTCGTTAGTTCTCTTTGTGACCCTTTCCCTGGTCCACAATCCTCCATTGGTAGACGGCTCACTCATCGAGAAGACGCTACTGCCACCACCACCCGTGTTCAATCGATCAGATAACTCAGGAACGTGTTGGTCGAAGTTGAAGTTGAAGCTGAAGGTTCGCCTGCTGAAATCTTCGTTGACGCAACTTTGTTTGGTGCGGAGCTACAGTTGGAGTACTGACACGTTCACTCCAATGTGCTATCGATGTCCCATCTCTCAGTCGTTGCGCACGGAACCTAGTTCAAGCCTGGCCCCATATATCATCTTTCCCTTGTCCTTACCGGTGCCCTCGCCACCTTTACCGAAATCCGTGGTCGTGGTTGAGCCCAACGTCCCTCTTGCATCGCCATAGAGAATACAAGTATTTTTCAAAGTGTCATACATTCGAGTGTCATAGTCACGGTACAGAGTCGGACTGTTTACAAACCTGTACATCGAGTATGTACCGGCCACAATACACTGTATGCCCAACCGATGATGAACGGTGCGAGGCCTTCTGTCCCTCGGATAGTACACTCTATTGTTTTCGACAGGAAACAAGCAGGTCAGCAAAATCGAGCCATAGCCCACAGCGGAATACACCGACCTTGTAGACAATCAGGAAGTAATTTCTCTCCTCTCTTCACTTCAGCTCTGGATACAGCGCCCACTCCTCGTATGATCCACCACAACTCATTATCCGTCGTGTAGTGGGCGTTGCTATCCGAGGTGACCAGTCGATTGTTTGTCCCAACTCCTTGGTGGTTGGTGATGCAGGTGTGGCCGGCGTACCAACAGGGGGACAAAGCGAAAGACTAAGATTCGCATTTAGTCGGCCCTTGATAGCGTGGGATCTCGAGAAGAGGACCAAACCTGTCTTGTCAATCGCCCTTCGGATACCCAGGCCAAAGCATAGCAAGTCGTCAAGCTGACGTTCATGACGAATGGTGGGCAGAGGATGCGGAGCGGAAACCATGAATGTTGGTTGCTGCGGGTGCCGTTGAGTGTTGGACCGAGCATCTGAGTGTTGGCCCCGTAAACGAATTTTAAGGGGAGCAGTTACAAGCTTTGTAAACTTGTTGGCGTCTCAGTAAAGAGGCTATGGGAAGCGGTTCTCCGGGGGCCTAGCAGCTTTCTGTCCGAATGAGGTAGACGTGGCATTGTGGGGACTCGGGAGGAACGGGGAGAGGTTTCAAAGGTTAGCTCGCTGGTGGGGATGAGGAAGGAGAAGTCGTGTCAGTCTTCGATACGGGTTGTAGTGAACAGAGAACGTTGAAAAGAGGGGGGAGGTGGAGTATAGGAGTTTGGAGGATCCTCTTGGGGATGACCGGGGACTGGAGGAGGCCATCCGGGACAATTTTGTCACTGGATGGCGGTGGGGAGTTCGTGGGCGAGACGTAATGCGTAACCGGCAATCATGTTTCTGCGGGAGCCACGTAATGGCCTGTAGATCAAGGCAATCGAGTGCCCTGAACAAGGTCGCCACAAGGGTAGTGCGTTGTCCAGCCGTCGCGAATGGAGCACGGGTGATTGGGGGGGGGGGGTATCCAGATCAATAATGTCGGCGGCAGACGATGCGGCCATGTCGCAGTTGACGGAGAGGGAGAGAGAGCGGGTAGAGGAAGAGACAGAGATCTCAACCGACTGTCCCGATCCGTTGGGAGAGAGGTTTCCGGGAACAACAGCCAGAAGCGCCATCTCCAGTGAATTCTCTGACGCGACCTTGCAGCTCGATCGTCGTATTCCTCCCGCTTTCATTGATGCTGCCTCTGAGATGTACCCTCGTCGAGATCCGCAAGAGGTTCTGAGAACGGAATCAAGTCAGTGAAAGAAAAAATAAATAAGAAGAGAACGACACGCACTTTGTGAAATAGCCTGACGTGCATGTACACCCCATTCCCCAATCCGTCATTATCTTGACCTCCAAGGAATCGTTGACGCCCTGAGCCCTCTGCAGCATCCAGAGCTATGGTTTGGGATCGATGAGGCGTGCTGGCCGGCGTGCCTCATTTCAGCGTCGTTGACTCTTCTCTGGACGAACATTAAATCCATGTTGACTGGAATCGTTGGAGAAGCGTATCTATGTCGATTTAGCCGGGTTATAGAAAGCTGAATATCGAGATTCCAAGCGAACCCACATACCTGGAAATCACGGTCGGCTGGCAGGGTCAATTTCAGCATGGGTGACTGAGAACTTCAGGTGCCATTGGCATCTTTGACTTCGGACATGTGGAGAAACCGCTCGACAGCCAAAAGACGGCATATATATCCCGCTGTACGATGGTGCGGCACTGCATAACGAATATTGGTCAATCCCTCGATATGGACAAAGGCAAGATTAAATTTGAACCCACCTCCTGTACTGCTGCACCGATTTCGTTGCCGCGAAAGATGTTGTTGACGTCGTCTTCGATGGTGAATTGTGATGTACTGGCTGATCAACAAAAGCCAGGTTGGAAGGCGTTGGTCTTTCGAAAAGACGGCCGTGGGAATAATTTTCAAACCCTGTGAGTGAGGCGCCTAGAAGCGCCCACCCTTCACTTACACTATGACCCCACGGATCGGACGCCTGGCATTAGCAGGGGAATATGGTGAATTGCAACTTGATGCTGGCTCTTTCCAGTGACTGGACAACCTACTCGACAATCACTTCTGTCTCACGTCGTCAGGACATCGCTCCGAGGAGGTCAAGATATGTAGTGAATGACTTAGTGGTCTAGGGTTGATACCGAGGTGAATATTTCGTTGAAAATTTGTTATACTTTACGCTGATACCTATCTCGAATCAACTTCAAGCGCTCCAAAATATCCAAATCGGATTCTACCCGCCTGATAGTACTCTCGTGGACGCCATACATCACGATCTTTTTTTTTTGCGTGGAGCCTAGCCCCAGGTGGCTATCGTATAGGGAATGGCAAGATATTCCATGGGTGAATACCGCTCTCTCAGTTGAGGTAAGTATCTCACCGATTTCGTTTCCCCGTCCCTAGCTGTTAGTTGAATTTCTGTTGGGGGTAACAACGTGTACAAATTCAGAAAGAAACACGAAAGCTTGCGTTGCATTTGTGGACCCACAACTTGAACCCGGTCCTTGGAATAACTCTGTCAATCAGCCGAACCGTCAGTGGCTACGTGAATAAAGGTACCTAATTTCAGGTTACGAATAGTACAGTACACGAGAGCATTGAATCGTAGCAATAACGAGCGCAACCGAATTAATACACTCATCTTGAGTCAAATAATTAGGTACACTACACGCTCAAAAAACGCAATAAAGTAAGGGAACAAAACTAGTGTTGCCAACCTAAAAGCCCACAATCAAACAGCATTACCGCCCTCCGTCGTCGTCGTACTTGGTAGGAGGGCTGTACCAAGGTAGTTGAGCAGGCTCGCTCGTTTGAGGAGAATGAAGCATCGCCATTAGTCGATGGAGACAATCTGTATCATTGTCAACTTCCATCGGGTGGCGGTAGAAGCTGTTGTTGGTGGTGCCGGATTCCGAAGGCCCCGACCAACCACTGCTTTGAGCCGTATGGTCATTAAATCTAGGAGTAGGCATGGTGGTTTCAACCGTTGGGTCAGTGTGGCCTAAGTAAGGATAATCGGTAGTACCGGTTCCAAATGAGCTAGATAGAAATGGTTCGTCGAAGAGATCCGGCATAGGCACAACCTGCGGTACACCGAGCTGGGTGGACGCAATTGGGCCAGGGGAAGAGTCAGAGAACATATTGAGGACACCCGACCACCCGACCCCTTGGGCAGTACCCTCACCGTGTCTGGTGGTATTGACTGAGGGCGTTGGCAACTCGTTGGCAATATATCGGGGGATTGCAGGCCATCCAGCTGGGGTATGGCTTGAAGACAACGAGTGAAAATCCATTGATGCTGGCATATGCAGTGTGTTGAACAATGCATCTCTCGATGGGGAAGTTTGGGAGATGTGGGGATAGGGAAAGAATTGTTGCCAGTCCTCAGTGCCACGTGGATGGACTTTCGATGGGCACTGTTGTGGTGGATAGGCGTGCTCAAGGGAATGCAGATCAGCGGGGCCCAAGTGCGGAAACGTTGTTGGAAGAAGTTGCGGATTCATGATAGCCCAGTTATCATCGAAGCCGCCTTCTCTGACTGCACCCTGAACACGACTGTTGCCTGTAAGATCCGCGTCTGAAATCCGTCGTTGGTTCTGTGTGTCCAAGTCGGGGTTGACGGTGAATCTGGCGAGGTCATTGGGGGGCCTGAGAAGTGGGGGATCTTGATCTGAAAAGGGGTAAGAACGTGACTGAAGGGTTTAGAGAGGTGAGCACCTTCGTGAACCTCTGTAAATTGATCTGAGTCATTGATGGGCTGGAATAGAGAATTGTTGCATCCAAGATGGCAAGCGAAATCGGCAGTAGTGGGGTCAAAGCCTCGCAAGATTTGATATCGATGAATCAACTTGAAGTGTTCGGTGGACCAGGAACGTGAGAGGAAGGATTTCCTGAATTGGAGCGCAATGGGAAGGCCGAGGTTGCTGCATACCTCAGTTGAGAGGGGGTGTCGACCATCTTCGTGGAAGGACCAGAAATGGAGGGAGGATGTTTCTTTGCTGTCGAGGAGATCGGGAGGGGGAGAACGGACAAAGAAGTAAATTGGCTGCTGACGTTGTTGACGAGATTTGTTTGGAGATGCATTGAGGTAGCCGTCCAATTGATCATAACGTGAGATGAGTTCTGGGAGATGTTAGCAGGTGAAAAAGCAGACACGAAATGATGACGCACGATACAAACTGAGGTCCTCCTCCAAGGATATTCCACAAGAATGAAAGATGCTTGATGCCTGTGCAAGCCAGGCCTTTTCTGCGTCCTCAGCTTCATCAACACCCCTCAACAACGAGATCCGTGTTTCATCTCCATCAAGCCGGAACCTACTCATAGATTTTTCAGACAGAGTATCCTATGGCTCATGAGAGTCTCACCTTGTCAATCCATTCTCCAGCGCCTTCTGCTCTACAAGGCCGCTGTTGCTCTTCCAGGAATAGCTTGCAAACGTGAAGGGGATGGGGGCTTTGGTTGGAGCGGAAATTATAGTTGGCCAACTGACAAATTCAGGCACGACTTCGCTCTGATGCCCACAAACATCAATTGCGCTTATAAACGCGTCATCAACTTCCCTTGAATTTTGACTCGCCACAAAGCGTAAAAACACATCTTCTTGCAGAAGGTCGGTGGTGGAAGGTAGCTTCAAGTTTTTGATTGGAGCATAGACAGAGTTAGGGACTCCATCGCCCGGCCCATCTGGACCTTGACAGATTGCTCCCCGGGCAGGATCCATCCACAGTCCGAACCAAGTTCCATCACTGCCCCATTGTGCCTGCAACTGCGTGATTGGAATTCTTGATTCTGTACTTCGAGTAAGTACTTACAGCCAAACTATCGAAATACAGCACCCCAAGCCACCCAAAGTTTCTCCAAAAGTGTGTCAGTGGTACCAGCCCTGAAATAGTACAAACATCAGTACTACTTATGAGCAATCAAGGGTACATAAAGCTACTTACCGCCCGAATAGATGAGTAGTGGAACCTTGGACCGATTGAGCGCAAAAAGATGAGCACTTTCGTTACGTTGAAAGCTTGGATGTTTTGACTTCAGGTTCTCCTCAATAGAACGAAAGGATGTAAAACCTACAAGCTTTTCCCCGTGGTATGGCACAAAAACCGTTGTTTCCATTCCTGATTTGATCATTAGGGCGGAAAACTTGCTGAGGAAGAAAGAATGTGTACCTTTGGGGCGTCCTTGCCTTCGTAGGACTCCACAGTGACTATTGTTCCTATCCCCTCCCCGGAAACAATTTTCCCGAGTACGATACTTCGTTCACAATCGCAGTCGACTGGAACACGCTGTCCCGTTGTTGGATCATATCGATTTTTGACTCGTTCAGTATGTATTCTTCCTATAATTTGGATATCACCGTGCTTGTATTCGCCGTACTGTAAAACGTAGCTGAAGTGAGCAAGTGACACTGTGATCACGGACAGTAAGCCTTGATACTCACCTCTGCGTATCTCTCCTCTTCTTCCTCGGTACCCTGAATCCGCCATCTCGTTTGTCGCGCTACCGTCTGCTGAACCACCCTGTTGTCGTTGTTTATGGTAAAGGGCCCGGGACCATAATTATTATTCTGATCCCTCCCGATGTGAGCCTCAGAGCAAGAACTCGAAGGATGAGACATATCGTCCTGTAAGTGATGGTGGAGGTAAGAGGACGGGAAGAGTCCCACTTACAATTATCGGCTTTTTATAGTCTAACACCTGTGCCGAATCGTGGGACCAGCAACATGCTGTTAAAGCGTGTTGATGCAGGACGACAGGTTGTCCGTACCGCAGTGAACATGAGGAGATCAGAGGGCCCCATGACTTGCCTCCCAAACCGCGCAAGCGCTCGAGATCCCGCTGCCCACCCGCTGTACAGTGTACACCACAGTGACCGTGCCTAATCCTTCCTTGTCGAAATCGCACGCCAAAGCGCTCTCCCGGAACTGAACTTTGCCTGGCGATACGTATACAACTCGAGCATCCGAAACTCACATGTAGAATATTATCAAAGATCCCAGCTATCGTGAGAAGCGGCGATCTTGAATGGAAAGAATGCAGTGACTTGCGTAATAGTGAGTCTCTTTTAGAGCAGTATTCCCGGGCGGCGAGTCCAATGGCGAGTGTAGTATGAAACAATCTTTAGCTCGCCGGTCGCGTGAAAAATAATCAGCAACAGGTCCAATAAAGTGATTCAAAACCACGAGACTGAGGAGGAGGATGTTCATTCTAGATTTATTGTTTGAAGGACTTGTGAAACCACCAGAACAAGTTGGTGTAGTGTTGACTACACCCGAGCGGATCGTCATTCGAGAGAGCACTTGAGCCTTGGGAGGCTAGAGCGCGAGGCAAGCAAGCGTGGGTGATGCCTTTTGGGGAGTAATAAAGACGTGAAATTCTACAAACTCCAGTAGGTCTCGGTTAGTTACACGTCGTATATCGCCTATCCGAAGGATAGAACAACATTCCTGGACCACGACTCGACAATGAGATCTTTCTAGCCCACGAACCGAATGGGCCATACAGGGAGGAATAACGTCCCGCAGACGAATCAGGTCTGGCACCGAATCACAGCGACATTGAGCCTACGTCGCTAGGCTTCTTCGACTATGATCCGACTCGTCACTTGTACTACCTCGTGTAATGCTTATAATGATAGCTCGGCCTCAAGTCTAGCGCCCACAAACTCGAAGCAAAACAACAGACGTGCCATTCAGAAACTCGCGTTACTAGTTGAGATTCCAACTCTAAAACATCTCGTAGAATCAGGACCACTTGCCGACAAGCACCGTGAGCAAGATAATGGGATATTGATAGAAAACAGGACTGAAAAGAGCGCCTTCGGAGCCTAGAGAATGGTATAAGGAGAAATGCCGTAGAATCAAATACCCTTGAACAAGCGAGAGAGAGAGCCTGAATACACTTTGAGAGGCTCTAGAGTTTGACAGCTATTTCCCGAGCCCGAGTGGGCTGCAGGCCCCACTGTCTTGCAGTTACAGATTCCAGAATGTAAGTAGACTCAGTGAACTGACAGATCTCGAGCTTTGAACCTTGAGCCAGTGTATATGAGATGGGAAGTAACCCTGCAGAGCCGTGTTTGTCCACAAGAGAAAGGCGGCTCCGAGTCAATGCCTGGAAGGAGTCCTCGAACAGGAGCGGCTGGTATTATCCGAGGGGCTGTCGGCCTGAGTTCGAGAACGAGACCTCGGAGTCGGGCACCAAAAAAAAATTCGGTCCCTTTGTGTCCTTGTCGACGATGGTGAGAGGAGCCCAAGGTTGCTTGAATTTTGACGGTCATGGTTCGAACCAGAGATTTGTTTCATGTGGGCGCTTGTTGAAAGTTGTTAAATCGTCTTCTCTACCGAGAACGCCTACGTCCTAAATGTCATTGTCAAATCTCTTCGATTCATCGGTCTAGCAAGCAACCGCGATGCTATGAAGCCAACAGGCCGATATTTTTTGGTATGTTGCCTACCAATATGCACTGAAAATCGTCGACTGAGATCTCTGACATCTGCGGCAGCTCATGCACATGTTTTAGGGATTCTTTCAATACCTGTTTGTCGAGGGATGTCAATAGATGACTGCTACTAGCACGAGATACGCTCCAATATGTGCGTATATCTCCCAAATTCCTCTGAGCTCCACTCAACGCAAGACTCTTCTCCAGACAGATACTGTTCTTTGGTTGATGACGTTGACCCCGATTCGAGAGTCCAAAATAATCCGCGTCGCGAGCGAGATATTTAGAAGAAGCCGAGAGGTGGGATGAGGCAGTCAGAGATAAAAAGAGAGCGAGTTGACTTTGAAGGAATGCATGGCCGAGACGGGGTGAAACAGGATGGCCTTCAACTTTCCGGCGACGACGATGGCGAAGATGAGGCCGAGGCTATCGAGGAAACTAGGCAGTCATTCTCGGATGAAGCTCTCCTGGTCACTCGTTCACTCGTAATACGATTGGTGCGTTTTGTGCTGTCTCTACTTATTTTTCGACCGTGCCTGATCTTTTCTCTCTCCTATCGCATAGAAAACGTCCATGCACGCGGTCAACGACACCTCCAACTCTACAGGATGAAACACCGTTCGAGTCGAACAGTTCACAGTTCAGAACATTACGCCTAGAAGGCACACGCAGAGTGAACGCACAACGAGAGCACCCATCAGAAACTTCGGCGTCGTTTGAGAGAGGGTCTGAAAGAGGACTGGTCAACGTGAGTGCTCTTTCCCACTCTTTCACCCTTCACGTTTCAACCATTCTCGATTTTGGTTCTTCACTTCTCGTCGCCGTGCCTTCGCCACCTATTTGATCTATCTTGTTATTGAATTGAACGAATCGACTCATCTTGATCTCCCCTCCTGCATTAACCTATCGACATTGGTTAACCTCTTTTCAGTCTTTTAGCTGGTCCACGATTCTCCATTGTTGGCAGCTCGCTCGTCGCAAGGATGCTACTACCACTACCACCCATGTTGAATCGATCGGATCACTCAGGAATGTGTGGGTGGAAGTTGAAGCCGAAAGTGCGCCTGCTGAAATCTTCGTCGACGCAATCCTGTTTGGACGGTTGGAGTGCTCACGCGCTCACCCTGATGTGCTATCAGCGCCTCATCTCTCAGTCGTTGCGCACGGAACCTAGCTCGAGCCTGGCCCCATATGCCATCTTTTCCTTTTCTTCCTTTCTCCCTGCTCGTACCCTCACCACCTTTACCCAAATTCCTGGTCGTGGTTGAGCCCAATGTCCCTCTTGCGTCGCCATAGGGAATACGAGTATTCTTAAAAGTACCATACATTCGAGTGTCATAGTCATGGTACAGAGTCGGACTGTTGACAAACCTGTACATCGAGTATGTACTGGCTACAATACACTATATGCCCAACTGATGATGAACGCCTTCTGTCCCTCGACTAGTATACTCTATTGTTTTCGACAGAAAACAAGCAGGTCAGCAAAATAGAGCCGAATTCACAGCGGAATACACCGACCTTGTAGACGATCGGGAAGTAAGTTCTCTCCTCTCTTCACTTCAGCTCTGGATACAGCGCCCACTCCTCGTACGATTCACCACAACTCATCCTCGATTACCCGTCGCGTAGTGGGCGTTGCTATCCGAGGTGACCAGTTGATTCTTCGTCCCAACTCCTTGGTGGATGGTGATGTAGGTATAGCCGGCGTACCAACGGGGGGACAAAGCGAAAGACTAAGATTCGCATTTAGTCGGCCCTTGATAGTGTGGGATCTCGAGAAGAGAACCGAACTTGTCTTGTCGATCGCCTCTTGGACACCCAGGCCTGAGCACCAGCGAGTCATCAAATCTGACATTCATAATGAATAGTGGGGAGAGGATGTGGAGTATTGGAAACCATGGATGTTGTTTGCTGCGGGTGCCGTTAAGTGTTGGATCGAACGTCCGAGTCTTGGCCCTGTAAACGAGTTCAAAGGGGAGCAATCACAAGCTTGTAAGTTTGATGGTGTCTCAGCAAAGCGGCTATGGGATGCGTTTCTCCGGGGGCCTAGCAGCTTTCTGTCTGAATAAGGTAGACGTGGCATTGTGGGGACTCGGGAGGAGCGGGGAGAGGTTTCAAAGGTTGGCTCGCTGATGGGGATGAGGCCCGAGGAGAAGTCGTGCCAGTCTTCGATACAGGCTGTGGTGAACCGAGGACATTGAAAAGAGGAGGGAGATGGAGTATAGGAGTTTGGAAGATACTCTTGGGGGCGATCGGGCACTGGAGAAGACCCTCTGGGACGATTTTGTCACTGGATGGCGGTGGGGAGTTGCTGGGCGAGGCGTAACGCGTAACGGGCAATCGAGTGCTCTGGACAAGGTTACTGGAAGGGGAGTGCGCTGTCCAACAGTTGCGAATGGAACACGGGTGGTTGAGGGGTGTATTCATATCAATAAGGTGGGTGGCAGACGATGCGACCATGTCGTAGTTGGCAGAGGAAGAGAGTGGGTAGAGGAAGAGACGGATTGACGCTGACTGTCCCGATCCGTTGGGAGGGAGATTTCCAGGAGCAATAGCCAGACGCGCCATCTCCAGTGAATTCTCCGATGTGGCCTTGCAGCTCGACCGTCGTATCTCTCTTAGTTTCATCGATGCTGCCTCTGAGCTGTACACTCGTCAAGATCCGCGAGAGGTCCTGAGAACAGGATGAAGTCAATGGGGGGAAAGAAACAAGAGAACGACACGCACTTTGTGAAACAGCCTCGACGTGCACGTAAACCCCAACCCCCAATCCGTCGTTATCTTGACCTCCAATGAATCGTTGACTCATTGCAGGGTTGTTGGCTCTTTTCTGGACGAACACTACATCCATGTTGACTAGAATCGTCGAATAAGCCTGTCTACGTCGATTTAGCCGGGTTATAGAAAGCTGGATATCGAGATTCTGAGCAAACTCAGATACCTGGAAATCACGGTCGGCTGGCAGAGTCAATTTCGATATGGTTGACTCAGAATTTCAGGTGCTATTGGCATCGTTGACTTCGGACACGCGTAAAAAACTCTCGATGGCCAAAAGACAGCGTAAATATCGCGCTGGAAGATTCTGCGGCACTGTGTAATGAACATTGGTCAATCCCTCGATGTGGACGAAGGCGAGATCATATTTGAACCCACCTTCCCGTACTCCTGAGATGTTGCACCGATTTTTTTCCCTCGAAAGATGTTGTTGATGTCGTCTTCGATGGTGAATTGTGATGAACTGACAAAAGCCAGGTTGGAAGGTAGTGGTCTTTCGGAAAGACG
>JANHQD010002396.1:0-19331 GCA_024721195.1 Marasmius sp. AFHP31
CCTGCGTGGACACTCGGAAGTCCACCACGGGAGTTGTGACTATCATGGGGGGTGGCCCGGTGTTCTGGATGTCGAAGAGACAGGATGTCGTTGCAACGTCGACCACAGAAGCGGAGTACATTGCCCTGGGACGAGCGGCTATGCAGGCGAAGTGGATCCATGACTTCCTGAGCGAAGTCGGGCACGCAGCGCCACTGCCCTCTCAAGTACGAGGCGACAACCGAAGCTCCCTCCTGTTGGCGGAGAACCCGAAGTTCAACGGTCGTGTCAAGCATATGGAGATAAGGTTCCATTTCCTTCGCGATGAGGTGGCGAAGGGGAACATTCAACTGGACTATCTCGCCTCCGCCGATAACCCTGCTGATATCCTCACCAAAGTTCTGACCCCGATTCTCCATCGTCGTCAACTCGCTCTGCTTGGAATGATATTGATTGGGTAGGAGAGACTCCCGGGTCTAGGGGAGTGTTGGAAGGAGGAGTGCCGATGCGCCACTGAAAGGAGACCCGGGAGAACTCTCCCGGTGGCCGAATGTCGATCGACGAGTATACCAATTCTTTTCTCCTTAATCTTTGTTTTTCGAAGCTTATAGTTTATTCCCCTGTTACTTCTATCATCCAGTGTTTCCGATCGTTACAACGATTCACCCCATACCTGTCGCAGATTATACTTAGGCAGTCGTAGCGTAATGACTTCCCACTTTTGACCGTCGCCAGGTCTTGTGGGAAGTAAGTTCTTACTTTTATATCTCGTGTTATTCAACGTTACTTACTAGCTACGTAGACTAGAGCTAATAGCTCTTACTTTACAGGTAGCTAATAGACTTTTGACCGTCGCCAGGTCTTGTGGGAAACTAGAGCTAATAGCTCTTACTTTACACTTTGATCAACGCCAATCCACACTTCCCACACCTTTCAACTACACTCAGTGTTGAGGAGATTTGGCTATTTTAGTTAGGTTTTATTTACACCAGTGTGTGGCGCATCTATACTGGGCAGAACCCCCACCTGCCTGAGGTCAGGGCATACTGTACCATTTCGGGATGATCGTCAGGTCACGCATCACAGGAGACCCCATTCTGGTGAAATGTCACGCCCTGTCACGCGTCCCAGGCCTGACTGTCGAAAACTTCCAGAGGTTCGGTCACAAAAATGGCCTAAGAATAGCCCAGAAATGATGAATTTCACGAAAATTTCCGGCCGGTCACAGTGGACCGGCCTTTCTGTCGAAACCAAAAAGTGGATATTTTGGTCACGGGTCACACCCCCTGACGAATATCCCGAAATGGTACAGTAGTAGGGCAGAAGGCGAGGGCACGGATTTTTGGTTGCCCTCACCCTGGGAAACCCTGCCTTACCCCAGGGTTGGCTGCCCTGCCCTGCCCTGCCCTGACATCACTAGAGACACTTAATCTCCCCTAGAGCTCGGGATGCGAACAGGGAGGTTCACAGAAATCTCCAGGATTATGTATGAACACGGCCACACTTGGGCCAATCTACTCATCATCAAGGACCCAAGATGAATCCAGGCCTGTATCACTCTGAGCAGTGGATGACACGCAGCACGAACTCGAAGAAACGGCTTCGATGTCCTTTTGTCGGGCCTCACAGTGAGGTGCAGACAAATGGGTCAAATTTTGAATGAGAGCTATCTAACAAGATCTTACAAGATAAGCTAAGTTCAAGAACAGTGGGACATCAGCCATCCCCGGAGTCTACTATTCGTTTCGGATTTGAGTTCCCCCTGGAATCTCAGAACTTGGAGAAATTTTTTGAGAATCAGAAGACTGAAAATGCGGGACGTTGCGGAGTTGTAAAGCATAACTAGTGATTCCATACAAAACCATCAAAGCAGAAGTCATATCTTGTACTTAAGCCTTTACGACGAATTCCTTTTCGTCGTGGCCCGTGAAAGCTACCCCCAAGCGCGCTTGGATAGTATCCAGACGTTGCTGATCTTCCAGGGCTAGTCCAGCGGTTCCACCGAACACCTCTTCCATTTCCTCCAGTGTTACACCCTTCGTTTCGGGCACCTAAAAAGCGGGTCAATACCCAGAAAATATCATTGGTATTGATCAATGCACTTACGAAAAACATAATGAAGAGGCCGCCGAGGAATGAAAATGCCTTTGTATGCAGATCAGAGCGGTGCATGTTGAAACACAGGGGATGCTTACACCGAAGAAGATGAATGTGCCAAACCTGAGGTTCGTGATCATTGAGGGAGTAACTTGGCCGACTGGAAAGGACGAGTTTCAGTCTCAATGCATCCGCCACCCTTCGAATGGGACCGATAGTTACCGATAAAGTTATTCATCTTCGATATCTCTCAATCAGCGCGGCGAAATGATGGGTTCTTTGCAAGGAACGTACCCAATTCGAGGAAGCAGCGATAGAAAGTCCTTTGCCGCGGACACTCAGAGGGTAAATCTCAGCGACAATGATCCATGCGCAAGGGCCCCAACTGTATCCAAAGCCTATGGATTGATTAGCTTCAATTGGGACAACAATCAGGGGTACTCATGTCCTTACCGATAGCAAAGACCCATACGAAAGCGCAGGCCACCCAGCCAGCCGCTAAGTTGAAGCATCATTAAGGATGTCCACTGCCTTCAAGTTTAAAATGAGCGGTTTACCCTTATGTCTACATTAGGCAGGCCTCAGTAACGGACGAAAGGAACGGTAATGAACATGCGTACGAGTCCCATGTATCCTGGAAGCTACCACTTATACCTGCAACAATGAAGTGACAGCTACAGGGGTGAGAGTTCAGCCAAATGAAGCCAACAGACAAAGCAGAGCGTACGCGGCCATGAGGAAAGCGCCCGAAATGAGGACCGGCTTGCGTCCGAGCTGGTCGACCCAGATGACGGCAGGAATGGTGGCGAGGAACATGCTGTAGGTGGGAGTAAGACATGACTTTGGGTGCGAGCAGCAAGTTCTTGGCCACTAACGTGATCCCAACTACCCCAGTCGCGAGCAGAGACGTGGTGTTGTCGCTCTGACCAAGATTCTTGAATATGCTTGGCGCATAGTAAAGAATGGCATTGATTCCCGTCCACTGTTGGAAGAACATGGTCCTGATAAATTGCGTTAGGGTGCGTCAACATCCAAGAATGGTGCAAACTCACAACGACCCGACCGCAACTCGCCAAAACAGCCCTAAAAGCGAGTTATGAACGATACAAATTGAACATTGGCGGGGGCTCTAACCCTTGTTGGTAACGAGACTCAGATATTCCCGAAGGCCCAACGAGAAGTTGGAGGAGAATGAACCATCCTGGTATTGCGGGAAGCGAACCTCCGAAGTCTCCTTTTCAAAAAGATGTTGAGCTTTGATTTCCCTGGAAAGAAGGTAAGATGCTGGCAAATGCTTCCAGGCCTGCGCTCAACGTACAAGAATTCAATTTGAACCAGTTCGTTATCGGCAGGAAGCTGACGAGCACGGGCGAGTACAGCAAGTGCTTCGTCTTCCCGTCCTTGATTGACGAGCCACCTGGAGGTAGGTTTTCAGCGAGAGTGAGGGTTGAGTAGTGTGGAATGGTCAGCCGACCTCGGGGAAAAGGGCATGAACAAGATGCCTACTCCGAGGATAACGGCCGGAACAAGCTGTAGGGCGAGGGGAATTCTCCACGCGGCTTCGTGTTGCGTTTCCCCGGTACCTCCGATGAAGTTCGTTCCATAGTCGATCCAGAATGAGATCATGATCCCCAATGTAATTGCAAGTTGCTGGAGGGCGACAAGACTCCCTCTGACTTCAGGGGGCGCAAGCTGTAGAGGAAAGGTTCATTATGGCTTCTGACACTCAAAAGAGTTGAAGGGATACATACCTCGGCATTGTAGAGGGGAACACACATACTTAAAGACCCAACACCGAGACCAGTCACGAAACGGCCCCCGTAAATAGATTCGGCAGCTTTCGCCGCGGTTTGAACAACGACTCCAACACAGAACACAACAACGGCTATATGGACCACTGAAGATTAAACATGGGCCCCGGCTATCTAGGAGATGGTACTGACCTATCACAATGGTATATTTTCTTGAGAATTTGTCAGCCAGGTACCCTGAATCCATCAGTTTAGCGCAAGCTTGTTTCTATGAGGGTCGGATGATCTGACCTGTGACAAGGACCCCAACCCATGCTCCCAGTTCGAGGATAGCGACAAGCCAGCCTTTCTTCCCATCGTCCGTTGCAGCATCTCCCATCCTGAAGTTTTTGCGTTGATCAGACAACCGCAGTTGATCAAATCTTGCTCCTTCCTCACCTGTCGACGAACGAATGCATGCTACGCAAGAGAACGAGAGCAGTAAGCGAACTTGGATCACGATAAGCTATGAGATTGCTCTCTCACGGGAGTACGCCAGAAAAGACACCCTTGAGACGACCGCTCAACACCCGTGATCAATTCTCCGGTTAATGGAAACTCACCTGGTTATAACCTGCAGTAATCGACCAGAAATGGTCAGCACGAGAATGTCGCGATACTTGAGTACGGCGTTCTGACCATAGAGCCTACAGGTCAATCTTGAGTGAGAAGAGCTCAAAGCTGGGCGCAGATGATTCAAACGTACAAGCCACCCAACGAAGCAAAAACGGCGATCAGAAAAATTCTACGATTCTTCACCAATCCAGCCTGTATGCAAAGACGTCAGTACTTTAAGTATGATGTCGATAGGAGAAGACGCGAACCCATCCCGACTCTCCAGCCAGAGCTTGGCGACGACTTGAAGTCAAAGGTCCAGATGCGGGTGCCATAGTGAGGGATGACTCGAGACTGGGGCATCGTCCGGACACTATTGCACCATTTTTATTCGATCCCGTCCATCATGGTCAGCTGCTTCCAAGTTTACTTCTGGAGTTAGAACACCTGCTTCGTGAGAGAGAGGGACAGATGAACGGGTTCCATCTCCGAGAATCCACCGCCGGAATTGTTTTCTGCGTGTAGCATCGCGAAGGTGGGTGCTGATAATCAGCCTCCCGCTCCTGCCTAGGCCTGGAGGTGAGAAATAGACAGAGTTGATCGTGGCGCGTTCGATAGAGTGGTGTCATCGAGATCGAGTGGAAACAACGGTTACGAGGTCGGCGGCCGTTTCTGAAGGCGTACAAGCGCAAGGGACAGTGATGAGAACCCGATTTGCCCTGAAGTCAATTCAGAACGGAGCAGTTCAGATCACACGCCCGACGAGAACCCATCTAGTGAATAAACTCCATTGTTCAAAAGGACTTACGCAGATAAAGAAATATAAAGTGATACCTTCAGTGAGTGATGAGTGTCATCGAGGGAAGATGAATCGAATGGGCTGGTGTGTTATCGCACTGCGGCTCACTTTGAGATATCTGAGATGAAATTTCCGGGAATTTATAAGCCGAAAGTTCGTGGTTCAAAGTCGAGAGCAGGTAGACACTGCTGTATACCGAGTTGGAAAAGTGTACAGATTGAAGGAACAGTGCTAATGCTGCAATTCGGAGTAGTCTGTATAACACGAGGTTACACGGCACGTTCCGCCTACATAATCAAATAAGCCCCACGTGTGGCTCAAGCGGACGCCGTGCAGGCGCTCGACGTGGGACAGCTTGCTAAACGCTTGCCACCAGTGACCACTACTTGTTATCGATGTATCCCTCACAAGCCCAATACTCTACTCTCGTGTCGATACAGTGTAACGGTATTTGTTTATCAAGACTACCGACGAGTTCGCAAGCTTGATATACAGGGCTGGGAATGCATGGAAATGCTTCACCGAACACGAGGTACCGTGGTGAGCTCAAGGTCCGAGTCGCCTGCAGGTCTTGTAGAGATTATCAACTTATCCGTATCAAGACAGACTTCAGGTCGTCTATCCTATCAGCCCCCGTCCTTCGGCTATACGCGTAGCCCTGGGTAGCCTTGCGTGGGCGACGAAATGCGTCGAGTCAGACGCTGAAAGGTATGTAGTTGCCAAATTTCAAATTGCGACGTTCATGAAAGTCCGGGACCCGGGCTATATGGAAACTCGGGGCACACGGACCGGATATATCTGGAATTGTCAGAAACGATATCTTGCCGGGGCTCGCCAAATTACCGTTTCTCTCTTCGATGACTCCAACATTGTCTTTCTCACACCGACATACCACGACTTCACCACGACTGCTATAGAGCAGGCTGTTATCTTACGAGTATCCCCCTAACTATCCTCGAGGCTCGGTTTGTCGGTTTCCTATTAAAACCCTCTCGCATTGAGCTTGGAGTACCGCGCACCCTAGAGCAAACCGACCATGTCTCCTTCAGCCGGGTTCCTCATCTACAGCGGCATCATGCCCCTCCTCAAAACCTATTTCACTGTAGGCTTCGGTTACCTTGCTGCACGACAAGGACTGTTCCCCCCAGCCGCTTCACGCGGGGCATCCCAAATCACCTTAAATGTATCCTTACCGTGTCTCATCTTCGCAAGCATGGTTCCGGCATTCAATAACGACAATGTTTCCGCCATTGGGCCACTGTTGCTAATCGCCGTCATTTATTTGATTTTGGGCTTTCTTGGAGGAGTGGCGCTGAGGGAGCTGTTCTATGTCCCCAGGAATTTCTGGCAAGGAATCGTGGTCTTGGTGAGCTTCAAGTTCGTTTCAGCGATACGCTGCGATCTAAATACCAAGTTACGTCCTTTAGGCCACCATGTCCAACTGGGGCAACTTGCGTGAGTCGCACTTTATACAGTACTCCTATTGCTTGCTCACAACCGTCTTGCTAGCCAACGCAATTGTGTTAACGGTAACGCAACAGGAACCTTTTGACCCCTCCAAAGATCCCGGATGTGTGTAGATAGGCGAACCGTTCCAAGCTGTTCACGTTCTAGCTCATGTTAATCTTTCCCATGGTCTTCTAGTGGGTGTGTCCTACGTTTCCATCTTTATCTTCGCGTTCAACTTGGCCTTCTGGTGTTGTGGGCTCGCCAACAGCCTTGCGTGGGACTACGCGGACGGTATACCACAGGGCGCAGATGCGGAGAAACGCTATAGGTGGGACGAGAAACCTCTCGGAGCGTTCTTCGCGAAACATATACTGCGGAGAAGCAAGCAGAGTGAGAAGGACGAAGAAAAAGGAAAAGGACGTTCAAGCTCCGGCAACAGAAGCGATACCAACTTGACCATTGTCGAATCAATGAAAGGGACGAGTCAGATCGAGGCAGGAGGCAACGCCGATCCGGATTTTCGATTGGCTCGCCAAATATCGCAAACGTCGTTTCGTTCCAGAAAACTCTCAGGAACGCGAACCAATCGTCCGTCGTTTATTAGCGAGCCTCTCGCAGCACACACCGAAAATCCCAATTCCGGTGCTGCGACGCCAGTACGCTCTGGTGCTGCAACACCCGCACCCCAACCTCCGTCCATCGTGATTAGCATGCATGAGGACGTCAAAGAGAGAAGATTCCGGGTCCCACCTGCAGTCTATAAGCTGCTAAAACCATTGGGTACCTTGTTGAACCCCGTCGTTATTATCATGGTTGTGTCCATACCCTGTGCTCTCGTTCCGGAGCTGAAGTCGCTATTTGTCGCTGGTGAAGGCGGGCCTGATTGGAGGGCGCCAGATGGCAGAGCCCCGTTGAACGTCATTTTCGATGTAAGTTGCCTTGCTGATGTCTTGATAACTTTCTCATCGGATGCTTTCAGACATGCAAGTTTGTGGTGCGTTTGACCCATGGTCCTACATTTTTTCTCCTGAAGCTATGGATAGGGTGACATTACTGTACCGATGGGTCTTATCCTCCTCGGTGCCTCTTTCGCCCGGATGGAAATACCTCGACCGTTATCGCGGCTGCCTCTTCCTGCCATGTTGGCTGCCGCAGTGTTAAAGCTCGCGATCTTGCCAGTCATAGGCGTTTTCCTTGTACAGGGATTGGTTGATCGGGGCTTAATCCCTCAGGAGGCGAAAGCGGAAAAGTTTGTGGCAATGTTCTTATCCGGAACTCCTGCCGCAGTCAATCAATTGATTGTCTCCTCTCTCTACTCCCCGGACGGAGAACTAGATACCTTAACGGTCAGTTCGATTACTGCGTGAAAGTCGTGTCAAATGTTCTATGAACTAACATCTGTCGCACAGGCTTTCCTCCTTGTACAGTGTAAGTGATTTACTGCTCACAACATCGCCCTCGACTGACCTGGTTAACTATAGACTTCTTCATGTTCTTCTCTTCTGCGTGCGTATCCCATCGAGTTCACGAGACGTTTGCAATACTGATACACCTCCCTTATGAAGAGCACTCACTGCTGTCTCCCTACTTCTGGCGTGATCCGTAGGGTATAATCTGAATACTTATGTACCGTTGCTCACTGTACTTCAACCGCCTTAGACTTCTATTGAATATCATCGCTAGGCTTGCCAGCAACCACTTATAGCCTTATCGACGAGCACTTAACTGAGCTCGAGTCTGCCCGGGCTTGGCTCGGGCTCGACTCACGCCGTCAGAAGTTCTCACGTTCCTTTGTAACAGCTAGTCAGTCAATGAATGATCGAGCTCTAGCGGACTCCCTACCATGTCTACCGTGCCGGACACCCTCGTCACCCAACTCACGTACCTGATGTCGGCAACGACATTGAGGACCAGTGGATACGACCCAGAGAAAGTACAAGAGGATGTTATGGAATGATGTCCAATTCGAGCTGCGTTCGGGTGGAGAATAGCCAGATGTTGGGACCCAGGGGGCTGGCTACTAGGAACGGCTTCTTGGCCGATACATGGAGCGTAGGGAAACCGGTGCAATGGATCGTCTTGCCTGCGGCTATGATTGAGAGTTGAGAGTGAGTTTCGCTGACATTAGTTGCTCGTGCATTGTCCGCCGAGAAGCCTGAGGAGCGCTTGTCGATCGTGAAAGCTGCACACATGCTGCGGTCCCCAAGACACGCTTGTTGGTCGGAAGATGGAGTTTCCCAGCCAGCGTGACCCCAGACGGTTATGACACACGAACAATCGTAAATATCTCCCATCATACCTCCTTTACCTTCAAGATTCGTCAGACCTCTACGCTAGCTACTAGCGCCAAGCAATGGCGAATTGCAGTTCGAGCGGCCCGCCGTTCAGGTACGTTGGGCGCTTAGTTGAGTAGAGTCTGATTTTGACGCCGTTGGGTTCTCACGCTCTTTGCCCAAAAATTTCACCGCCATGACAGTGTCGCATCGAGTACCAATTCCAGAACTCTCTCAGCTCTCCCAGCTGATAGACCACAAGCCCGAATGTCTCGGAACCGGCGACAATGACCTCAAGGATGCAGCACTCCAGGCTGCTAAGTTCATATTCGACCTATGTACGTCTGCGCGATTGCAGAGAAACATTCCTCAACTGACATGTTTTCTCTAGCCGTGCAATCGGAAGGGAATGCTCGAAATCATTTGGAAGGGTTTTTGAACTCGATCCAGCCCTCGCAAGCACCACAGACGCGGTCGCAAACGCGAAAACGGAAACGCAGCCCTAGTCCTCCACCTCCAGCCATCAAATTCGAGCCAACACCCCTTACATCTCTCTTTGTCGATGGAATGGCAGAGGATCAAGTGTGGTCGCAGCTAGATCTCAAAGCGAAGAACGTGTGCACCGTGCTTGACTTCATACTGGAGTCGGAGCAACCAGATAGTGAGGACGAGGACGGTCCTAGAATTGGCGGCGACGACGATGATGACGACGATGACGAGGAACTGGATGAAGAGACAGAGGCGAGGCTAATGGATGCTATAGAGCGAGCACAAAGCGGGGAAGACGTGGATTTCGCTGCGTTAGGCTTGGAGGATGCCCTGGATAAGTTTATGGGAAGTCAGGGATCGGACGACGAAGTTGAGAGTGAAGAGGAAGAAGATGAAGGTGAAGAGGGGAGTGAAGAAGAAGAGGTAGCTCTGAGGGACTCTCCGTCCTCTGACGAAGAGGATGACCAGGCAGACGAACCCACGTCTATGTTGGACATGATATCCCAATCACGGCGTACTCCAGGAAAGAAGACGAAGTCAAGATCTACAGCACACGAGGAACTCGATGACGGTTTCTTCGACTTAGATTCTTTCAATGCAGAAACAGAACGCGCGGAAGCCAAAAAGTCTTCTGCCGGCCGGCTGAGAGACGAGGACGAGGACAGTTCTGACGATGAGGGATCGATTGATCTATTCGCGCCGGTTGAGGACACCGAGGCATTTGACGAGGAAGATTTGGAGCAGGATGGTGGCAGTGGGTCTCATACGCCTTATTATTGATTCACATAAACTGATGTTTTGTCCCCAGATCTATTCTATAGTGACTTTTTCAAGGCTCCTAGAGGGAAGAAAACAGCCAAAGTACCTGAACTACCCAAGAAGCCTGGTTCCGTCCGATTCCACGACGAAGTACGCGTCAAGAAGATCAAACCTACGGGAAGGAGTCGTCCCACGGCATCATTGTACACGGGTGGCGATGACGACGACGAAGATGATGAAGATGACGTTGCAGAATTCTCGTTCGGTGACTTGGGGACCGGAGATCTAGAAGAAGATGGATTTGGAGAGTTTGGTGAGGACGAGGATGATGAAGGGGAAGATCTGAACGACGAGGATGATTCGGGGGATGAGGATGCTGAAGAGGAAGATGACGAGAATCCTCGCGACACGATTGAGAGACTAAAAGATGATCTTTTCGCGGAAGAGGTATCCAATCAGCAATACGGTAATTCTTGCTTTTGTCCTCGTCTGGAATGCGGATACTCACCTCGCGTAGACTTGTCAACACATGAGAAGCGTATGGCAGCACTCAAGGAACAGATATCCGAGCTCGAGGCAGAGAACGTTGGGGAGAAGGACTGGCAATTGATGGGAGAGGCTGATTCTCGGTCGCGCCCTCAAAACTCCCTGCTGGAGGAAGATCTCGAGTTCGAACGCGTTCAGAAACCAGTTCCGGTGATAACTGAAGAGGTCGTACAGAGCTTGGAGGAACGAATAAAGGCTCGCATACGCGAAGGTCGCTTTGATGACGTTGTCAGGATCCGGCCACTCGAAGACAAACCCTTCCTTCCCTCTCGCCTTTTCGAACTCAACGATAGCAAGTCAAAGGAGTCCCTTTCCCAGATATACGAGAACGAGTACGTTGCCACCCAGACCGGTGGCGTTGCGGGAGAAGATCGCGATGGGAAACTTAAGAAGGAACACGACGAGATAGAAAAACTCTGGGAAGGAATTTGTCACAAACTAGACGCTTTGTGCAATGCTCACTTTGCGCCCAAGCAGGTACGTCCATCACTCTGTTACAAGGTAGATCTCGTATTAATTTTCGATAGCCCAAAGCGACAATATCTTCTATTTCCAATGTTTCTACCGCAACATTGGAATCTGCTCTCCCAACTACTCAATCTGCCTCGACGATGCTTGCGCCAGAGGAGGTGTTCGCCCCCGCTGCGTCTGATCTGCGTGCGCGTAGTGAAATGACGCCGACAGAGAAACAAGCTTTACGTGGTAAACAACGGAAAGCTCGGAAGAAGAGCCGAGATCTTTTGGACAAGAGTGTCGACAAATACGCGAAGTCGAAGAAGGGTGGAAGTGTGAAAAAACAGAAGGAGGAGGCTCTGAAGAGCGTCGTGAAAGCTGGGAAGGGCGTCACGGTGATTGGCAAGAAGTCCAAGGAATTCGAGAAAGGGAAAGGAAGGAAGAAGGGGACGCCATGAATCGTGTGATTCGTACGTTTGCGTTCTCTAGCCTGCCCGCGCAAGTATCACTATTATCGATGGCATGGACATTCGGGACACCTCAGAACTTCCTGTAGCATAGGGACAGGGCGCTGTACATACCGCGGTCCTTCTGATTTCATCGTGTCCCTTCAAGGGCTTACATTTTTACGAGTCCCACGAGTAGCATCATTCATTGATTCGTTTACTCACAGTGAGCTAAAAACGGCCACAACGGTCAAAGTCGGACTGAATTGCTCAAGCAGTGGCACAGCCTGTCAGACATCGATGCCGGGCGTGCTCTGTTCCCGAAACCTGCTAAAACCTGTGCTCATAACTTGAACCAGTACCACCACCTTCTCAAAGAAATTTTGACCCGCATCTCAACTTCTAATTCCTCATATTAAAGCTCATACTTTCCGTATAACCTCGTAAAATGTGGAATAACAACTCGACTCCACCCCCGTGAGTTCTGGATAGACTCTATCTTTATGTTTGACACGGTATTAATCGATAGCTACCCCTCGTCGGTTAGGTTCCCAACGTGAGCGCGATTCGCAGTGTCCAAGTAATTTTTCAGCCATGAACTCGTCCACAGTGCTAACAGAGGGTATCAACCTGGATATG
This sequence comes from Marasmius sp. AFHP31, assembly GCA_024721195.1. Classification (NCBI taxonomy): domain Eukaryota; kingdom Fungi; phylum Basidiomycota; class Agaricomycetes; order Agaricales; family Marasmiaceae; genus Marasmius; species Marasmius sp. AFHP31. The sequence continues at coordinate 12,275 of JANHQD010002396.1, forward strand.
CCCCGTCTTATGGACCGCCACCAGGCGCACCCCCACAGGGGTATGCTCATCGCTGAACTTCACTTCCTGCAACACTCATTCAGACTTTAGATACGGGGCCCCTCCTGGACCTCCTCCTTCTGGGTGAGTAATGCTGTTTCGATCCCCAATGTTTACTCATTCATGTTTGGAATAGGTGAGTATAGGGTCGAAAAGACACGAACACATACTCAAAAAGACTTCCAGATATGGACCTCCCCCGGGCCCACCTCCATCCGGGTCCGTCGCTACACACTCTCAGTTTGACACCGATTCTGACTCACAGTTATCATAGTTATGGACCACCTCAAGGGCCCCCTCCCCACGTATCCAGAAACTCATACCCTGGACAACAGTACCATGCGAGTCAAGCAGGATACCCAGGACAGTGCGTTATATCTCCATCTACCTCACACCAACTCCCTGATTCCCTGGTTATAGACAGTACGCAAACCAGCAATACGCCAATCAGTTCCACCCTGGTACGTCGGAGCGAAAATCCATGAAAACCTCATCTAATCTTAGCGACAGGTGGCCCTCCACCCAGGCCACCTCCACAGGCGCAGCACTACGGACCTCACTATGAAGGCCCACGGCACGAAGATCGCCAGCCTTACTTCCAATATTCACAGTGCAATGGGAAGAAGAAGGCACTTTGCGTATGTTATTGATCATGATCCCATCGCCACCCGTCAACTGAGTCGAAAATCTCTATTAGATTGGGATCAACTATATCGGTAGGAATGGAGAGCTCAGCGGTTGCATCAACGATGCGCGCAACGTGGCCCGTTTCCTTTGCAGTGAGCGACAAATGTTACTACGATGCATTGTACACCGCTCATTTTGCCTATGAAGCGCACTTTGGGTACAAACAGGATGACATTGTGATGCTCACCGACGACGCTTCTAACCCCCGTCAGACTCCGACCGTTCAGAATATCGTCAGTCGAAACTCGATTGCTTCCAAGGTGTTCAACTCATTCTGTTGTTAGATTCAAGCGATGCAATGGTTGGTCGCCGGAGCCTCTCCGAATGATTCCTTGTTCTTCCACTGTGAGTATAATTGATCTCCGGGAGACGTTTGAGGAGATGAAAATTCCGTGACAGACTCTGGTCACGGCGGACAGACCAAGGATCTCGATGGAGACGAGGACGATGGTTACGACGAAGGTAAGGGTGACGCTGGAAGCAAACATCGTGCTTGACTGACTGCTCTAACTACAGTTATCTATCCTGTAAAGGCCCTCTTTTGACTCGATCGTCTGTTTTCGACTGACCGGGTTTGACAGCTTGATCACGAAGAGAATGGACATATTGTCGACGATGTACGAGCTCCTCGCCGCGTATTCAACCCCTTACCTCATGTGTTCTTTTTCTCAACTAGCTCATTCACGACATACTGGTCAAGCCTCTCCCGGCGGGCTGTAGGCTTACAGCTATATTCGATGTGCGTACATCTTTCCTGCATAAGCACTCTTGCTGACTTCGGCATACCAGTCTTGCCACTCTGGATCGGCTCTCGGTGAGTGTTCTATCATGATGGCTTCACACCGCCGCTGACTCGTATTACCCTTTGACCCAGACCTGCCCTACATCGTACGTTTCATAAAATCGAGCGCGTTTAGGCTTCGCTTACCCCCACATCCACTAGTATTCCACCGAAGGAAAGGTCAAGGAGCCCAACCTTGCCGCAGAAGCTGGCCAGGGTTTGCTATCAGCAGCTACTTCTTATGCTCGTGGCGATATGAGTGGCGTATTTTCCTCAGCGAAAGGTCTCTTCAAGACTGCCACGGGTCAATCACAAAAAGCTCAAAAGAAAGCCCGCGAAACTAAGACCAGCCCTGCCGATTGTGTAAGTTTGATATCATGTCACTTTGGATCGACGTCCTCACGGACTCTCAGATATCATGGAGTGGTTGCAAAGACTCCCAGACTAGCGCTGATACTGTTGAGGCTGGCACCGCAACTGGTGCCATGAGTTACGTGAGTGGTCCTACCTGACAGGAACATTTCCGTTCGCTGAGGCAGTTTGTTTTTCTGCAGGCATTCATGACCACTCTATGTAAGGATACCGGCGTCATTGACTCGAGACCTTCACTCATTTTTTTTGTAGCGGCGAACCCTCAGCAAAGCTACATGGAGCTGCTCAACAACATTCGGTATGCTTCCGTTCCCCTCGGTGAGGAGGGCAAAGCGTTGACGAGTTTCACAGAGATATCCTACGCTCCAAATACAGTCAGAAGCCACAGGTACGTCCCAATGCTCCGATCCATCTTGATATGAGGAATTGACTGATGTCTTGTACTTAGCTGTCGGCCTCGCACCCCATGGTGAGTATCTTTCCACCCTTTCAAAGGATACACAGGCGTGCTAACCTGATGGTGCAGGACACCAATCTTATGTTCATCTGCTAAGCGGCTTGAACTTGTTGTACGATAGAATTCGAGATTCCAGGTTTGTGTTGTAGATGTAAATGCGAAAAAAATATTTGTCAGGAGTGGCGACGTTTCGATTTAACGGAAGGCACCATCGGTAAAATTGTCGGGGTTGGATGTCGGAGGTGCGTTCTACTCGTCCCTCGAACCGTGACACTTCGCTCTACGGTGTCGGGGGTTGCATGTTCCCGCGAACGACTCGCGAGCTTCAGGGTGGTGATGACGGTGAGCATGGAAGCTGCAGATGAGAAACAGATGAGGTAGGACATTACGAAGTGATAGAATGATCAGGCTGCGCATGAGTGGCATTGAAAGACGTCTGACAGGGTGAGGCGCGATAGAGAGGGAGGATATGCGGATCTGATGATGTTGGGTAGCCGCGGCCCGCCGACGTGGACGTTTTGCGGCTTGGACTAACCTCTCCAGCTGCGGAGGCACAGTGAAGGTGGATCAAACTCGCTAACAGTAGTGTGCATGCTTCTTGAGAGGTTCGAGGTTGGTGAGTTGGAGATTGCGCCGGTAGGGGCGGAGGTGATATCCTTTTCGCATGGAGAACAGCCTGTGAACAGATCTTCAGGATGTGCCATTTCTCCGTCTCTGACTAGATAAGGAAATCGACATTCAATGGTGGTGGTGATCGGGAAAGCATAAAGTCTGGATTGGGATAGCTAACTAGATCCTTTTCATGCGAGAATATGGCACTGGCCACTCGGCGGGTAATATGGTGCACCCGGCGTAAAGACCTCTACTTTTGTACAAAAAAAATAGCACTTGCAATTTCAACTCAAATGACTATCTGTCTAACTAAAACATAGCTAGCTATGAGTATATCAAAACCCTTAGACCGATTGTCACCAATGTCAAAACTGGCCGAGGTATATATTTGTTGGTCTGAAGCGTAGATGCCAGCGAGGCACGAGCCGGCATCAGAGTTCCAACCGAGCGAGAGTTGATGCAGATGACTCAGCCTCACTCTCTTCCTCTCGCGACTATCCCAAGGTCGCTCGCAGATTCTCCCAGTTTCCTCCCTAGCCTCGTTAGTTTTCACACCCACCGCCCTTCCCTTCATGCATTGAACGATACTAGAGTTCTGACAACGTACATAGACATGTTAAGCTACGAATATATATTCATATCTTCAAAGACCACACGAGACGACTGAACACCAGCTGAGATCAGGAGCAACGGGGGGGTTTTTCCCGCCCACCCAGGCGGCGTGGCCCCTCCGCGACCCGGCCGAGCTTCGCTCGCCCCAGCCCAACCTTAGCTCCTTCTGATCTCAGCCTGCCCTCATCGTCGAGACGAGGTTGGAGGTGGATTTGGCGCGAGGTTAAGCGTGTTTTAAGCGCCATTAAGCGCCCACCTATACAGCGTCGAGTGACTGCCCCGTCGACTCCCCCACTCGTCGGTGAGAGGCATACTTGCGAGAACTGAGCTGATTAACCTTGAGCTGTGCGTCTCGTGCACCAAGGCCATCACGGTAAGCATCAATCCACCGTCGTGATCTGTGCTCCCACTTCCGGATGAGCTCCATTGCCTTCAAGTTCTGTCAACTCAAACTTCTCATCACCATCCCACCCTGGTCCATCTGTACCGTCCCTTTCGCTCTCTTCATCTGCAGACCATCCCAAGTCACTCCCAGAATCATCGGAATCATCACAGATGTGATTCACCGAGCCATCCCAGCCACATGTGCCTGGTTCTTTCTCGACCTGTCCTTCATTTGTCGCGAAGTTTCCTGTGCGAGCACGCGCTGCTCTCGCGAGAACCGCGTTTTTCTTGCGACCCATGGTAACTGGCGGCGATGGCACGTCGATTGAACTGGATGACTCAAAAAATTAAGCCTTGTATGTACATAATCTCTATGAACACACAAATGTATTGAAACACGTCTATGAATGCCCCCCCTCATCCTGTCGACGCCGGACCAATTTGGCGCTTGTACAAAAGTAGAGGTCTTTACGCCGGGTTCACCATAGAATACTTTAGGAGGTTGTGAACGCGTAGTTAATACTATCTGCTACGGACCTGGTTGCACCCCCAGTATCACTACTAACTGCCGGTCCGAAGGTACCGACAATTAGTAAGCAACCCTTCAAAGCTAGCGCTCAACGCTTGACCGACGCCGGCGGTGTAAACCCGCTTTAATTTGACGGGTTTGGAATTTTACTGTATATATCAGATTCCAGATCAACGAGGCTTAACGCCGGACAGGATAGGCGCCGTGCACTTCATGGGCGGGGCTTCTCACCAGGCTCTTTGAGGCAAGTTACACATGAATATACAGTATTGACTCCGAGAAGACTGGACATATGATTTTCTGCTTGAAGGAAATGAATGAGATTGACGGTTGGTGATTGCGAGGCGCGCGTCTCTCACTGTGTCGCCACAAATTCGTTCCATACACTCCAAGAAGTCAAATGAATGGTATATTACATCGTGTTAGAAGTTGATGTCTTGCTCGGAACAACACAGATCTCGCGAAGTTCTACGTAGAATCCAAAGGCTGGTATCATCATCTGCTGGTCGGCAAAGGAAGGGTCAGGGTGGTATTGCGAAAGGGGGCATCGACACCTCATAAAGTCGACGATGGGACTCATGGAATGATAGAAGGTAACACCATCCTCCTGGCGCTTCATACCAACCCACTCACCTTTCACAATGAATTTCCCCTCCTCGGAAAATGCGCCTAGGAGCACGACGAACAATGCTCTCGCTGTCAAGTCTGGAGTATCGGTTCTGGTTCTGGACTCTCTGCAGGACGTCGCACGTCTCGCCCCCGTACCATACCTATCCATTGTTTGCTCTGCCGCTTCGTGGATAGTAGAGACCGTTCAGGTGCGCTGAGAGCCTTTTTCGAGCTGCGGAGACTAAGCCCTAAGCTTTGGACTATAGACATTCAAGGAAAATAAGGCGGCTTACAAAGCATTGGGTGAAGATACCTGCGGGGTCGTATACGCCATTTGCCAGGAAGCCATGAAGGAGAACAAGACCTGGACTGCTAAGCTAGAGGAGAAACACAGGCAGCTTTGGATGTACAGTTTCCGTGGTCCTTTGTTGCTCGAATTCTGGCCAATGATTACGCCTCTAGGTCCATCAAGCAGATTCAAAGCTTTATCGGCAGACAGTGGCGCCGAAGGCAATTTTCACGACTTTTGACGTACAAGCCCGACTCTGAAGAAATTCAGAGATATAGAGACTCGAACCTCAAAGACTGTTTGAAAATATTCGAGGTACTGTATCAATCTCCACGCGTCCTGGGGTCTAAACTGATAGAACTCACCAAGTAGCTTCCGTCAAATATCACCGTCCGCGAGCTGGTAAGGAGGATATCCGAGGAGCAGTCAGACCGTGGCCCGAGTACGAGCGGTGCCGGACGCGAGAATAACACCTTCCACACCACTCTCCCTGGTCTCGATTCGGCATCATTCTCTGGAAACATTCGTGTCAATAACGTGGCCGAAGACCAGCGCAATAGCAATAACGAAAGTCATTCCTTCACGGCGAATAGTTACAACAACGACAACCATGCTGGCGGACACTCCATTGGAAGCTGAGTGCTCTCCGGGCAGTCCACAATTTCGTATGGTAAGCCACGAACAATTCGATATCCCGTAGAGGTGAGGAGACTCTCTGAATCGATCAGGCCAAGGTAACTGATACGATCCTTTCTTCCAGGGCTCAAAAAGGACACACTTTGGGCGATCAACCCTTGTACTACGTCTTGCCTCGGACTCCAGTCTCGCGATAGGGCACGATTTGTATTTTTCTCCAGAATAATCCTCGTAATCGCGGTATGTGATAGGCAATGACCGGTTGACCAGGAAAAAGAAGTTGAAAGAGGCGAGTCCGCCGACAACGCCTAGAAATCTAGAAGATTATGATCACCTACCAAAATCACCGTGCGGCCAATTTTGAGTTACTGAAGTGGTATTGAGATACTTCTGAGGACTGAGGTATTGCAAATCGAATTACAGTTCGGACGGGTTTGAAAGGCGTGAGGGAGGCGGGAAAAAATCAGGAAATAGCAGATATGCATACTCAGACTGACGGGGTTGCTGAGGGTTGCTGAAGAGTCTTGGATACTATTACGGAGCGGAGCCGACGTAATGGTTCTTCCGCAGCCACGAGAGTTTTTCAATTTGCCCAGGGGTGGTCTTAGGCCTGTAACCGACCTGACTGTGACGAGCAAGCATGTACAGTCCTTGTCATCGTCAGGTAGGGACATGCTTCAGGTCTAGGGTGGTCTAAGGGCCCACTAACGACGTGGTCCATTCTCAGGCTGGCTCCGAACCTGCCCAACAGTCGAGCGTTCAAGATCCTGGCCAAGTTGCAGCTGGCAACGACCAACACTGGTTTACCCATGGGGTAGTGGTGGATGAGACCGTTCTTGCCTTGGCATCTCTACCTCGCTATTGCCCTACACTTCTCTTCAAGGCATTGGGCAATGTTGACGGTGACAAGGAGATGGATGACAGACATTATCAGCTTGATATGTGTGTCCTAAAGCTCACTTATCCTCTAGCTCAAAGATGGACAGTACTGATTACCAGCCTTCGAAAGCTCCTCAATGATCAACTCTGTCTGGTGATACTCGTGTATCC